>JPFM01000114.1:14111-56415 GCA_000733375.1 Paramecium sexaurelia | reverse complement strand
TTTTCTATTTGATTTATCCATCGTCAATCAGTAAATTTATAATAACTTTCAAATTTAAAAAATTCCATTTATGAAACTTTACACAACCTTATAATAAATTTTATATTATAACGCTACTTAACATGTAAATAATATATTCTATAAGATAAATTTCCACTATTTATTTTTTTTAATTATTTTATTTACTTTTGATAATTATTACCTGCCAATTATTAAAGTAGTAAAGATCTATTCTTATAAACTTAATATTCTTCTATATTTATTCAAGCATAGAAAATATTAATAATCTACAAATTTCCTTACTTTGTTCATAAATATAAATTTCAAAGTTAGATTATATTTATTCATATATCTCAATTAATTTCACTATTAATATACCCCTAATTCTTTTATTTTAAATCTTCTAATTTTATGATCATTTTATTCATATATTCAAGATATATATAGAATTTAAGAACTCTAATAAAAATCTATTAAGAGTCATAATTATTTAAATAGTTGTTTATAACTAAACTATTTGATTACTAAACGATGTGTTAAAATCTTAAATTTCATCTAATATTAAAAATATATAATTCATGTAAAAATCCTTATAATTTTCATCATATTCTACTTTTGTTTATTTTCAAATTACAATCTATTTATATTATAAAGTAAGTTGAAATTTTCTTAATGTAAATATAATTGAAATTTTATGGAAAGTTATTGAATTTAAATAAAAATCCTTTCATTAGTTAAAAAATGAGACTTTTTATTATTTGTATCTATAATTATTTTTAAAGATAGCTAACATTAAATTATTAAAATTTGAAAGGATTAGATTACAATTTAGTGTTTATCAATAATTTTATTAAGAAATAGTCAATATTTAAATGTATTCATCAAAATTTCTATTAATTTTTGGAGTTAGTTTAAATTTGTTATTTATTGTTGATTTACAATCCAATATTCTTACTATCTTTAGGATAGTTGAACAACTACTATAATATACTTTATAAATTTGATTATATTTAATTTTACTTTGTGTTTAATTGTCTATTCATTTAAGTTGTCTAAACTTTGAATTGTCTTATTAGGTAGATTTGGTTTATTTATATTTGATTTTAAGCTAATCTGTTTAGATATGATTAATAATTTATAAAAGTATTATTTATATAATGAACATTATTTAACAATTATATTAATTTAATTTTTTAATGAAAGTAGTATAATTTAACAATGGATTATATTATGGGCAACTTGATTATTTTTACAAAAAAATTGGATTGGGTGTTTATGTTTATGATGATTCATGCCTTTATTATGGATAATGGAAAAATGATTTATACAATGGGGAAGGTTTAATTGTATTTCCTTTTGGTGGAATATTAAAAGCAACATTTAAGAACCATTCAATAGAAGGAATAGGAATATTGATAACAAATAATGAGGTGATGATAGGAGAATATTAAAATTCAATATTAGTAAATAAAGCATTGCTTTTTAATGGTTAATAATGGAAATTGAGAACATTTTTGAAAAATGGATAATATGATGATTAAGATTGTCAACCTAGTAAAGAATAGAAATTATTCTCAGAATTCATCAAACAATATCCTTCACTATATAAAAGCAAGCTTTTGTTATCTTTGGTAGGATTTATTATACTTGAAAATTAAATGTATATTGGTGAGTTTAAGAACAACAAACTTGATGGTTTAGGGAGAATCTTGGACTTTGATAAAAGAATATTAGAAGATGGATATTATAAGAACGGGTTACTTTAGAAAGGATTTAGATATTATGTTGAAAACAATTCATTTGAATAAGTTTAACTTGTGTATGAACAAGGCTAATTTGATTATAAGATTACAATGTCGGGAATAGATTTTCCGAGTGAGTAAATCTAAAAATAAAGAGCATTTATACATCTTACATCTAAGTAATACATAAGTAAATCTTAAGAAATACATTACTTTCATAACAGATTTCAAAAATGCAATAATTTAATTAAACCCTTGCTAAAAATTACTTTAAATCAATTTTTATTTGATGAAGATGTCTCAAATGAAGGTGAAACAAATAAACCAATAGAACACGTCAGAAAAGCATCTTTCCACAATGAAAAAAATAAATAGTTAGACGACTAAACAACTACAAGAACATCTTCATTTCATGAAAAAAGTAGATAATTTGAATTAGATATGTGTAAAATCGAATTTGAAAATGCTTTAAAGCCTTTACCCATAAATGTTAAACAATAATAAAGAAAGAGGATTTTTGATAAGTATAATTTTTGACTTAAAATACTTTCACATAATATTTACTAATTTCTATAATAATATTGATTTTCTCAGTCTATAATAAATATTTAATCATTTATTTATCATTACTATTATACCTCAAATCCCTTAATTAAATCACCAGAATAATCTAACTTAACACCAGCTCTTGCTATTTCTAATTTCTCTTATAAATATTTTGTAATAGGTCCAATTTCTCCATTTCCAATATTTTAATCATTTACACTCAAAATTGGGATAATCTATAATAATTTATTAATTTACATGATCATTACTTAAATGGAATAATTCTACTATTTAATCAATATCTTTGATATTCAATTCAATTTCTTTAACTTCTTTCACAGTATTTTTAGATAACAAATCACTATCCACTATTTTTAATGCCTTATTAAGGGTATTTCCACGAATAGTTTTACTTAAAGGTGGGTAGCCAAATATGTTGTCCTTAGTAATAAAAGCTACATTTGAAATTGCTCCTTCTAACAAATTACATTAAGGATCTATTTTAATTCCAAAATATCCTCCTCTAACTTTTGAATAGTCTGCCATTGTAGCTAATTCTAAATAATTAACTGTCTTGGCATTAGAAAAGTAATTAGGTTAAGTCCACATATCTAAATGTATGTATTCCTTAACTCCTTTATCTGAATCATCATCTATATTCCCATTAATATATAGAGCAGCATAAACAATAGATTTCTTATTCTAAAAATTAGAATTGGTATTACACATCCATAAATATCAAAATCTCCTATTCCAGTAGAAACCCATATTTTAAGAACTAATATTTAATCTTATATATTTGGATGATTCTCTCTTTCTAAAACTTTATAAGCTAAAAACGCCATTTCATGTATTTTATCTATAAGTTTGTATTTTTATATTACCTTTAATTTATTCTTTTGAGAGGTCTATTTTTAATCCAATTATTTCAGCAGATCTAAACAGTCTATTCATATGAAAATCTAGAGAACTAATTCTATAATTTTTAACATTGCCAGTTTCCATAGCACCATGAGCTCTATTAGCAAGTCTATCATCTAATGGAAAAACCATAAGATCTTAATCATTGCCTATAGAATTAAAAGTGAACTTTATACGCAAATAAGTATTTATAAATAATATCATATTATCTAATTTCTACTAATAGTTCCTTAGTTAAATCTTATCATTATTATTGAAGAATAAATTTCTTTTAAATTGTATTATATAAATTATAATAATTGTATGTCAATCAATTAACAATATATTATTAGTAATGGAAAATTAAAAGTATTTAAGTATTGATGAAGTGATTAGTTATCTATTTATTTTCAAAAATACTAACAAATTTAGAGTTTGAATATCATTAAAAAAATTATTTGCATATATTCTTAATATGGTCATATTTATTTACGATTTCTATATGTTCTTTAGTATTATTTTAATATATTTAGCTACTCTTTTGTATGAAATGTAAGAATTGAATTAGGTGAGTGGATTTAAGAGATTTATAAGTTTTATAATTAATTTTAATAATGTAAGTTCATACAGATAAGAGTCCAGTTATTAGAACAACAAAATCCAGAGTGGCAGTTTCACCGAATTCGATAAAGTCAATTCCTATAACACATAAAGTGATCAATAGAATAATGGTTCCAATATACTTAAGAGAATAATAATAGCAATAATAACCTTAAAATCCAGATTTAATTAGATTGTAATAAGAGTTGGAGATGTGGATTCAGCGATATAGAGAATTGGAATAAATGTATTAGGGACATAAAAATCATTTAGTGATTGTATATAAAATAATTATGCACAGATTACATAATATTAAGAGCGTATTGATATGTTGGTTTAAGAGAATCATTAGTTATCTTTAATTTTAGAATCAAGAATTTAAGAAGTTTAATAATGGGAAAGAAGTTATTAGGAGTTGTAATAATAATTATAGTATACTTAAACAAATAGAGAATCTGAATTTCAAATTCAAATTAATTAATACTCTAATGTAATTGCAAATTATGAAAAAAGCATTAATGAATTAAAAACCACTCTTTAATTGAATCAATAAGAAGTATTGTAATGGAGAGAACGTTGCGAATATTTCTAAAAAGATCAAGAGAAATTGAAGCAGTATTACGAAAATCAACGTTAACAAGATGCCGAATTACTTCTATAGAATGTGGATTAATAAAGACAATAGAATGAGAATGAAGTTTACAAACTCAGAAGTCAATTAGATACAAGAATGAAAGAACTTGAATAATTTAAATAATAAAATCATCAATTAGAATAAACTTTGATCGAAGTTGGATCTAGTCAACAAAATTATGAAACTAAACTTTTATTATTAACTTAAGAGATCGAAAATAGTAATGATGTATTTTAGAAAAAGGCTTAACAATTTGAATAATACAAAAAAAGAAATCAAGAATTAGAATAGGAGAATCAAATGTTGAGGGAATAATATGATTAATTTGCTTAATAATTAGACTTCTATAGGTAAAAGTATGAGTAGGAAGTCTTGAACCAAAGAAAATAGGAGAGTTCTAAATTAGATAGAGAAAGAACTTTATCAGATGAAATGAAAAGAATTTAACAATAAATAGAGGAGAGGGATAGGAGAATAAAATAGTTAGAATTATAAATCCAAGCCAACTCTTAATATTAATAGTAAATGATTTAATTGGAAGACAAATGTTAAGTTTATTAATAAGAGATTGAAAGATTGAATGGTTAAGTCCGATAGAAGGAATAATAGATATAATAAATATAGTTGAATAATGAATAAATTTAATAGAAACATTACAAAAATGAAAATACTTTAATAAAAATCTAGAACGATTACTAATAATTAATTATATAATAAACTACTTATTAAAATAACATTGAATAGATGCAAAGAATTAAAATGTAATCAGAAGAAAGAATTGTTTTATTGGGAAGTGAAATTGAAAGACTAAATGATATACAAAGATAATTAATGAATGAACTGGATTAGAATGTAAGAATTAGAAGAAATGAGAATGAAACACTTAATACAGAAAGATAAAAGTATTCTATCATTATTGAATAATAAACTAGAGAGTTATAAGAATATAAATTAAAATTAAATTAGATTGAATTAATTAGAAGTTAATCTGAATAACTAAAATCAGATAATGATAGATTAAATTAATTATTAAGACATTTGTAAAATGAAAATGAATAATGGAGAGCAAATTATAATAAATTAGAGGAATAATTATCATAAGAATATGAAACCAAAATCATTATGCTTACCCAAGAAATCGAAAGATTATCCATATTGATAAATGAGAGAAGCACAGAAACTGAAACCAATAGAAGAAAAGTTATTATATTAGAAGAAGAATTAAATAAGAAAAAATATAGTTAAGATGAAAAATTAGCAATGCTTACAAGTGAAATTGAGAGACTTAATCTATTAAATCTATCTTATTCTGAATAGATTGAAATGCTAAAAACTAAATTGATTAAATAAGATTCTTCAGATTTATTGTTACTAAAAGAGAAAAACTTATATTTAAATTAAGAAATAGAACGGTTACAAAATATAGTTGAAGAATTAACTAAAGAATTAGAAATCTATCGGTATATTTTATTTATATTCTTATAAGACTCAAATATGCTGACCAATTTGGAGTAGGATCAAAATATGAAGAATTACTTCTATATTTATCTTTGTATAAAGTAGAGATCGAAAGTTTACGAGCTTAATTGACTGATAAAGAAAAAGAGGTAAATGATATGCGTAAATCATAATTGGCTCCTTATAGAAGATGATGATGTTGAATATTATTTTTAAATTATAAATTGTGTTAAAATTATTATAAATTTAAGAATTTTTTTTTATATTATAAAATATAAGAAATAAATATCCTAAATTTTCTTATTAACTATTAATTAATATACTAAGATGTTTAAGATGTTAAAAATAATTAATTCTTAATCCTGAATGTGATATTATATTTGATAATAATTTATTTAACAAAATAATAATATTATTTGTTAATCATTAAATTATGCATCCATCTTCCTTTTTTCTACGTTCAGCTTCTTATACCTATTTTTTTATTGCTGCAATTTCTTGTTTATTTTGAGCAAGCTTTTAGTTCAATTCAAATATTTATTCTTCATTTGGACCTTATTGAGATTATCTTGCATCTGGTTAAATTGATTCTCTTTCATTTTTGATTTGATCTTATGTATCCTGAATTTCTTTTATTAAAAGATTTCTTTTTTTCTCTAAATAATTTACTTATTTTTATTTCTCTTTCAATTCTTCTTCTTTAACTGCTACTTATTTTTTAGTTTATTCTAAATTGAACTATTATTCTTCTCCAGAATTAGCTTAGGCCTTTTAATATTTAGAAAATAAATCTTCTATTAGTTTTTTATAATTCTTTTGTAAACACTCTGCAAATGTAGAACATTATTAAAATTGATACTTTTACTTTTATAATTACTCCATCATAGTATTAAATGATTAAGAAAAGGAATCAATATCTTTTAAATTTAGTTTACTTACATTTTTTGTTAAAAAAATATCATTTTCACATTAGCTAGTATATAGGCAAAATTAATATGCTTATTTTTCTTTATTGGCTAATGCCTCTTGCAATCTCTTTTTATACTATTAATATGATTTGTTCTTATTATTTAAAAAGCAAAGTGGAAACACTTATTATAATGAGATATCTTTTAAATCTCTGAATTATTTATAAATCTCTATCTCATCAACTTTCTAATTGTCTTTCATCCAATTTTCCACTTATTAAACAAATTAGATAATGCTCTGATTATATATGTTTTTTGTATAATCCTCACAAATAGATAACCACAACTAATCCAATTATAACGGTCGTGGTTTGTTAAGTAAATCCACAATTTATTCCATATACAAATACATTAAAGGCCCATTAAGGCTTTAACTGTTAAGCTATTTACAAATACACCCACATAAAATTCGCTCCTTTAATTATTATATTGAAGTTTAATATTCTGAAGTTCCTTGAGGAGCAATAAATGCTACATCACGTTATTTTATTAAATTTTCAAACAATTACCCCTTATTTGCTTTAATAAGAAATTCTTACAATTCAGTAATTGGACGAGCTTAAAGAGTGTCTCTTTGAACCCATGTAAAACTTGGTAATAATTGCGTTATAGCATATTCATTCGTTAATAATCTTAAAATTGTATCAAGAACTGGAAAACATTAAATACTATTATCATCCAACTTGAGTGTATTATATAGTAAAGTAGAACAACATAGTAAAACAACAGCATATATCAATTAATTATCAGTGCCTTAAATATCCATAAAATAATAACTTTTTTACTCTAATACTATAGGTTTTGATAACATAGTAATTCCATTACCTGAAAATTTCTATTTAATAGAACTATGATGAATTTCATTAATTAATGTACTCTTACCTGATTTATTTTGTCCTATTATTGCAACCAATACAATATTATTACGATCATGAGATAGTATATTATTTAAATCTTAATGTAATTTTATGATACCATTTTAAATTGTTACAACCTCGCATATATCATCTCCTGAATAATTTGAATTAGATAATTTGGATGGTAATAGTTCTAAATTTAAGAGTTGTTATTTAGCATTAGTAATTAGTTATTATTTATCTTTTTCTGTTAAAACAGGAACTTTAGATTCCCTCATAGGAGCAGAATATTAATTTTAAGGCGGCTTTTTTTCATTTGGAGTGATTGAATTAGCAGTTTATCTTGAAATTGGCAAATCAGGAACAGATGGTTGTTTGTATGATGATTTCTGTTAATCTTAAATTTAAATCCCATCTTCTTAATCACTATCTAAATATTTTTCTTAAAAATTGTTGTTTCTTTATTGTGTATCATAATTGTTTGGTTAATGAAATGATTTATCAAGTTTTATTATTGATGATGTAACTCTTGGTTATATCTCAACGATTGGTTGTTATTGAATATTCTATTTTTGCTATTATGATTGTTGCTATTATGTTCTTTATATAAGATTAGAATCATATTTTCTGGGAACTGAAACATTTGGATCATAAACAGGTTTTTATGATTGTTAGAAATAAGGTTTATGTTCAGGTAAATTAGATTAATTTGTCTAAGTATAAATTCGCGATGAGATATTCGATTAATTGACTGGTTTGTTAGAATAAGTAGACTTTAAACTCTATTGATTTTGACCTGTCAAATAAAGAGCATTTGCTTTATTAATTCTAAATGGATTTAAAACAGTATTACGCTTATTTCTATTCATCGAGTGGTTCCACTATTATGATATCCTAACTCTCTTCAGATAAGCTTGAGCCATTAAAATTCTCGTCAAAGCCATGTTTGTTTTATTCTGATAGATAATGATATATAATTACAGGTTGAATACATTGTAATTAGTTTTTATTTTTATAAACTAAATTTTATAAAGAACTAAAATTGCTTTCAAATATTAATATATATATCAATCTCAATAACACTACTTGTATTAGTAGAGAGTGGAACTATGATCCATATGTCTCATTAAAATTTATTTAATTTAAATCTAAAAACATCTTAGCCTATTTCTTAACTATCATAGGAAATAATTATAATTGAAATTCAATAAGCATATATAATTGATTATGTCCTCATTAACTAAATAATTATAATAATAACAGCATTAGTATCATCTTTTTTTGTTCAAAATTATTTTATTGAAAGTCCCAATTAAAATTATAATTATTTAAAAGATTTTTGATGAAGAGAATATAATACAATAAATTACTAAACAAAGGAAAACTATTGCAATACTTTAATCAAACATATTTATATTTCATCCAATCTTTTTCAATTTTAATTCAAAAGTACATTTCTAGATTTTAATTAATTTACATTAAGAAAAGTTAAGTAAAAATTAATAATACAACATACAACAACTTGGATCAGAGATAATAGATGAGAATTAGCTTACTCATCTAATTAGCCTTATTTCATTTTAATATTAAAGTATTTATAAGGTAAAATTAATTGTATAAGAGTTGCTATTATCATTTGTAGAAATTGATAATTGGTTACTTTTGCATTATTATAAAGACTATGGATGTATCTTTGCAAAGGAGATATTCATGCGGATTAGGAAATAGCATTTGATTGAATAATAGTGTTACAGGGAAGACAATTTGATAGCAAATATTTATTGAATTTTATTTATGATTGTGTTTTTTATTAGATTTTAGATATATATATTTAATGAACTGTGAACTATATTTATTATAAAAAATATAATGAACTATTATATTTTCTTGAGAATTCGAAATTATGAATATGTAAATCCGATATTCAAAGTTGAAGAATGTCAAATTGCTTTAAAGGTAATATAAGGAATATAGGGGTAGACACCTGGAACAAAGTAAAGTGAGAAATTCATTTTTGATAATATATTTGAAGATGCCACTACAGATGATATTATTAAAGAGATTGGGTTTGAATAATTAAATAAAGTAATATTAGTTTATGGTTAAACTGGAAGTGGAAAATCGTTTACATTATTTGGAGATATATAAAATCCAGGGATTATGCCTTAGATTATTAAAAAATTGTTAGCTGATAAACATAAACTTAAAATCAATTATAAATTTATAGGATTGGATGTGTAGAGCAATTATGTAACGGATGATATGACATAAATAAATATTTTTGACATGGAAACAGTTTGGGAATATTAAGCATAATTTTCAAAATAAAAGAGAAAAGAACATTTGGTTGTAACCTTGAAAATAGATGAAAAAGATCACATAAGATTTGTAGATTTAGCAGGGCCAGAAAGATAAACGAAAGATCTTTGTGAGCCATAGAAATATTAAGAAGCGATTTGGGCTATATAATAGTTGTAAGTATTGGGAAAATGTTTAAATGCTTTTTCTAAAGGGAAAGTCTAATTTTTAGAAGAATCGAAACTGACTTAGTAATTAAGATTTGATCTAAATACATAAATAACAACGATTGGAACTATTTATCCAACAAATTCAAATTATGATGAAACATTGTCTACTTTGCAATATATTGATCGAACTAGAAATGCTATTCAATTACCCAGAAAAGCATCTGTAAGAACAATAGAAATCACAAAAACTTAATCTTTAGAAAAATAAGTCAAATTATTAGATTACGAAAATAAAGATTTAAAGGCTTAAATACAAAAACTTTAATAAGAACATAATAATAAATTAAAAACACTGAAAGATATACTATGTATTGAATTTGATTTGGATAATATGACTTGTTTAAGTTTTAAAGAAATTTAGTAGTATAAGAAATAATAAGAAGCAATAATTGCTAATTAAAATTTATAAATTCAATTAAGTCAATAATAAACTGTCATAAATTAATTAAAACTTGAAATTGCACAATTAAAGTAAGAAATCAAAGAAAAATAAGAGAAATGGTAATATTAATTAGTTGAATAGAAGTATAAAAATTTTAAAATGAATGAATAGTGTGTGAGTTAAAAAACATAAATAAATGAAATTGTTAGGTAAATGTAAATGGAAAAAGAAATCTGCATAAAAAATGTAATTGAGAATTCGAACCAATTATTAGATGAAAAAACAAATAAATTATTTTAATTGCCAATTACAGCAAACTAAAAGTAATTAGATAACAATAAGATTTTAGAATTAAAAAAGCAAATCAAAACTGAAATGGAATCAGATTTACTCAAATAATTAAATCAAATGAAGTAGGACAACCAAAATAATTTATAATAAATGAAATAAATGTATGATAATATGTTAAAAGAAAAAACAAATGAAATTGAATAATTTATTTCTTAATAGAAAATATATAGAGAAAAGAAGAAAAATGTAATTAAAGAAATGAAAGAAGAAATGATTCAATTGTATGAAATCATAAATAAATAATCATAATTAATAGACAAAATTGAAAATGGATCATTTAGTTCTGGAAATAAAGTAGTAACAATTCCAAGAAAAGAAAAACCGATTCCTCCTACATAAACATAGTTTAAACAGTATTATTATATAATCTAATTTATTTTAAGTTTGTATCATTTCCTTGATAGGAAAATATCAGTTGAAGTTTAAAATAAAAAATCATCAAGTGCAGAAAAATCATTTCTTTTAACACCTATTAATAGAGTTTAAAGATCTTAAACTACATTTTAGGATAAGCCAATCATTGCTGATCCTACTGATATTGAATTATTTAATATTAATGAAATGGACATATCTGGATTAAAATAATTTATTATTAAATTAAAAGAAATACTCAAAAAAGAATAGAATGAAAATAAAATAAAATCAGAGAAATTTAAATAAGAAATAGCAGAATTAAAAAAAGGTAATTTGTTTAAGTAATTCTTTAGACAGAGAAGAAATGTAAACCAAATATAATATAGAAAGTAAAAAATACAATCAATAAAGAGTAACAATTGAATCTTAAAACAGACTTCTTACTAAATTAAGACCAAGCAGTTCACTCTTAAGAAAACAATCTTGATGATTTTTATGAAATTAAAAGAATTGATTTTTATACTAACTTTTTCTTTTTTTAAATAAAAACATAGTCAAAAAAAGGAATATTGATTAATTTGAATTATGTATGGAAAGATATTAAATAATAGAGAACTTAGAGATTTAGAAAAATTCGAAGTTTTTTGATGATCAGAGATTATGTCATAAATAAATAATAAATATTTAATAATATGTATTAATTTACAATTGATTCTGATAAAAAATAAATAAGAGAGTCATATATGAGGTTTGAATTAAAATGTTTAGTTATGACAACATAATACGTTTTTAATTAATCATTTATGAATTTAATCTCGGCAGGTAGGACATTCTGCTTTGAGTTATAACCATTGTTTGATACATTCTTAATGGAAAAAGTGATTACATTTTAGTATTTTGATTACATTTTTTTCGTTTAAGTCTAATAAACAAATTGCACAAGTTCTAAAGAATTAGGGAATAATTTATTACTCTCTTTGTTCTAATTCATCCACTCCGACCAATATTGGAATATCATCAATCCAATTTTTCATTTTTCTAGGTTTGATATTCTTTAATTTTTATTAGAAACCTGGTGGGACATTAATAAAATTGAAATTTAAATAAACATTGTACATGAACCTAAAATATATTTAATTTTTAATTCTTACATAGGATGCCAAAGGAATAAAGGAAATTATGTCTATGACTTATAAATCCTCTTTTTTATTTCTTAAAACCTATCAAACACATTGTTGTTTTGTTCATTCTTTCTTCTATTCATTTGATTATTAATTTCTCATTTTTTAGTTGAATTCAAACTAGATTTATAGAAAAAATAAAATCTTTTTATTTCAGATACATTTTTCTATTTATATATTAGAATAACAATAAAAAACAAAAAAAAAACCAAATAAAATTATTTAATGATAATTAAGGAAATAAGAAATAATTTTTACAATTAATGTGCAATAAGTATATGACTAAATATTTTTTTAAATAATTCTTCTATAATTACTAAATAGATGCAATTTCTAAAAACATTGTATTTTATACTAATAAATGTATATTATCAGAGTTATTTGTGAATTTCGCTTGCTAAATCAATCAATTTGGAAAGTAGCAAAATTTTTTAATTGTCCATGTTTTATGAAGCTGCTTATTTGTATTATGAAATTTCTTGCTAAAGTTATTCTATTGTGGCATCTTTTTTTCTTAGTAATTTCTAATTATATATTAATTCCTTTTAGTAGTTCTTTTTAATTTTCATCAATTCTTTTTCTTTCTGTTTATGAAACTTTTATATGGTAGCCCCAAAATCTTAACCATCTTCTTCAGTTTTTTCTATCTTAGATTCCTCAATTTACATAGACCTATTTTTCAAATCTGAATAAATATTGTCCTTAACTTCTAATTCTTTTTATAAAATGTCAATTTTCTATGTTAAGAGCTCTATCTTATTAAATATTAGTTAATACAATACCTTTTATTCATACTTTTATTAAAGAAGTTTCATCTCTTCCTTGTGTTCTTATTCAAATTGTTTGATGTCAGAAAGCATTTTCAAAATTACAACAACAAATAAACTTCACTATAAATATAAATAAATTATTATTCATGTTTTCGCAAGCATTCCTATCATAAAGCTTAAGATAACAACAATAATTGCATATCCAATATGCAAAGTATTTAAGGCTTTTGGTTTGGGTGTTTCCACTATTTGTTACTACTTTAATTTTTATCTTTAAAGTTTATTTTTCAATTCACTTAATTTAAATAACTCTTTCTCCTATTCATCTGTCAATATTAAATATTGCTCATATTCCTGTTTATATTAAGGTTATGTTTCAATTAAAATATTTGAAGCATTAATTTAACTTTTTTATTGGTACATACTCAAAAATTCACTTTTCTGTTTTTCTATAACATTGTCGAATTTTGTATTAGAGGAGAGAAATTTTTGGGCATCCCCAAATTTAGAAGTTTAATTTATAAATTTTGATTCAACAATCTAATCGATTTGACGATCACATATATTTTAAGATTCTAATATCTTTTAGTCATTTCCTTGTTAAGTTGTTTTGTTACTTAATACTCTAACAGTCAAAATAATTTCTTGTATAGTTGGTGGTTTGAGATCATATGCTGATTAAGGTAAACTGTCTTCGTACTCAAAGGCTTCAATACGGATCTTATCTTTGTCATTATCCCTTTTCTTAGCACTATTAGCCTTGATCATAAGGACTTCTTTTTGGTTGAGTTCGGTAAATACTATAGGTTTGCCTACAACTTAAAATACGTCAGGATCTGTTGTTTTAACTTTAATTTTAATTCTTCTTTCGTGTATAGCTATGCACTATAGCTTGATTTCCTTGCTTAGATTAGTGAGTTAAAATACACACTATTTTTATTTTCTTCAAATTCGATCTCTTATTTGTCTATTCCAATTAATTTGACAAATGACATTAAATTAATTAAAGATTTAAATAATGAGTAATCACGAAGATGATTTAGATATACAAGAGCCAGCAGATTAATAGAAGGAAGATGAGTCACAAAAGAAAGGAGGTAAGATTATGTATGATTATCTAATTAGGTGCAGATAATAAACATTAACTAAAAGATATAGACTTGTCATCAATTTTTGTTAGAAATTTAGATGAAAATACAACAGAAGATGACCTGAAAGAGTATTTTAAGGATTGTGGAACTATTGTTAAAGTATTTTTGAATATTTATAATTTAGGTGACTCTTAGAAGTGATAAGAATACAGGCACTCTCTATTCATATATTTAATTCTAAGAATAAAGCTCAGTAGATGATGCATTAGTATTAAGTGAAGGAATAATAAGAGGGAAAAAAATATTGGTATTGATTGAATTTTATACGAAAGGTGTTCTAAAAGAGAACAAATTTAAGAAACAGAGGAAGAGGGAATAGAGGCTCAAGAGGATAGCGTATTCAAATAAATATAAAAAATAGCATTTTAATATATAACAAGAGGAAGATATTTGTATGCAGAACCAATTAGAGGAAGGGGAGCCTATCGTGGTGGCAAATGAGAAATTTTTCACAGCCACCATTGTATATTATTACAAATAAATAATAAAAAAAATAACAAAAAAAATAAAAAAAAAGATTACTTCTTCTTCTATAAATTGTTTAAAAAAAGAAAGATAACAAAAAAAAGAATTCATTTAAAAATATTTAAATTTATATCAATATCTAATTTCATAATTTACTCTGCTATTCCATGGATTTTGACATATTTCTTGAGTACTACTTGAAATATATTAAATAATATATAAGAAAAATTAAAGAATTAAATAAATTATTGATCCTACAAATGCAGTGTAGATAAAACTTAAATTAGCATTGTATATCTTAAAAGAATACTAATGTATTTGATCTAAAGCAATTAATATTCCTTTTATATTGATACATTCATTCTATATGAAAACATCTAAATTATCATTTATTTGTTTCAACCCATTCTAATCATAAATAGAATTTCTTACTGATGCTAAAACATCATATAAATAAAAAGACGAGTAAAGTAAAGTCACAATCATTATAATTAAAGCTCCAATATTTACTATTACTGTAATTCTCTTATTTATAAAAGATAAATATTTCTAACGTATTATATATATCTATTTATTTACATTGTTATGAAATTTTATAGTTAACATTGAAAATGCAATTAAAATTATGCAACCAATAATAAGAGGAAGGTTATTTCTTCTCATTATTTTTGTAATACTAAAGCTTTTCTTACTTGAGTTATTATAGACATCTGAATTTAAATTGCTACATTATTAATTCTCATTTTATTTAATACCTCTCAATATTTACAATTAATATTCATCAAAGTTTTAAACATAGTCATCAAAATGAGTCAGTTTCTCTAATGGAATATCATTTTCTTTTAAAATATCCTTAACATAGCCAGAATCTAATTGCTTAGTTATGCTCTTGTAATCACCAAAACTATCACAACCAGATTCTGGAAATTTAGATAAAGGATAGAATTATTCTGATTTAAACTTAGGCTATTGTAAAAAATTCAAACAAGTATATGACGAAGATATATTAAAAAATAATAAAGGAGTATGATGATTATCTCTGATTTTCTTATATTAAATTTTACCAAATTAAATGTCTCCTTACTGATGAATTGTTTACAAATCAGTTATTGGACATTTATACTATTGTTTAACACAAATATACGCACTACATTCTTTATATAATTTCTAACATTTATTTCCATTTCTCCATTATGCAGATTTATCATATTTAATACAATATGTTTTTTATTTCCACAATATTAGTCTTTATGCTTCTACATCTTAAATCTATTCACAATTATTATCCTATCTATCACAAACCCGACCATTCTCTATTCCCTCCCAAAAACCTAAAGTTGCTTCTTCAAATTCAGGAGGACATTCTCCCATATGGTAAGAAATTTGAGATAGTTCCATAATATCAACGATTGGGTACATCGATTGAATTTTATGGGCTTTTTATAATATATTGTGTGCTGTCTATGGATATTTAATTTGAGGAGTAGTTAAATAAATCCACGATATTAAAATTAATATCATTATAGTATAACATATAGGAGTAATAAGCACAATCCAATCTAAGACCTATAATTAATAACTTTTTACTTTTGTATTATTTTCTCTTACTTCAATATTGATAGGTCCAGAATCGATCCGAAGACTATCATTTGATTATTATCTTTCAAACTCTATATTTGGAGGTAACTCTTAAAGACTTTTTGAACTCCTTCTACGATTAGGAGACATCGCTAACTTCATGCCATGTAATTATGCTTAATACATTAATTATTATTTATGTAATTATTTTAGAGGTGTCTAGTGGCTAGATTTTCATTTGCCCTCCCTAAATTCAAACATAAAGAATAGCCATATGCCAAAGATATTCCAATGCCTAAAAGACCTAAGCTTGATCCTAAAGACCCTTATGAGAAATACGAACTTGTAAGACCTCGTGAATATGAATTCAGATAAGCTTTAAGTAAAATATCGATTTCATATTAAAATAGATGAAACACATACAAAAAATTCCTATCCAGGCTCCACTTATGTTGCAGTACACAAAGGTGGAATCACTTATCATTTATTCGATGCTTCAAGATTCCCATACGGCAAAATGTGTTCCAGAATTGCTTACTATTTAAGTGGAAAACATAAACCCACTTTTCGTAATAATGAACCTGGAAAAGTTACAGATAAATTTATTATTGTTAATGGTTGCAATATGTATTTGACAGGCAAAAAAATCAATTATAAAGTTCTTACTTATCATACAGGTTATGTTGGAAATTTAAAATAAATCAAGTTTAGAGATCTCATTCTTTAAAAACCCGAATAATTGGTACTTCATTCTAACTTATTTAGGTCGCTTGGACTGTATCTAAAATGCTACCTAAAACTATATATAGAATGGAAAAACTTGATCACATCCACCTATTTAGAGGTCGATTTCACACCTTTGATGATGTGTTACCTCAATTTTTGCCCCATCATACTGATTTTGAATACAGAGGCAGCATTTTATAAGATATGAAAGAAGGTGAAGACAGAACACTCGTTCATGCAAGCAAACCTGTTTCATAAGAGTAGAGTAAACTATTGGTTTATTCATAGTCAAAAATGATCTTGGCGATATTAAATAATAATTTATGGATTCTAATGAATTTGATAACGATATAATATTCACTCCATTTGTTGAAAGACCACAAAAAATTAAACTTAATATGACCCAACATGAATATGATAAATTAAATAGAAGAAGAAAACGATTAATGTAGAGACATAGAAAATATATGCCTACCCCTTATAGAACTACAATTGAAAAAGCTGATTTCACTAAGAGTTACGTTGTTAAATCAGAGAAACAATTAAATAGATTAGGACTCTAAAAAATTAAACCATTAGACGACGACCCAGAATTAGAAGACGAAACAACTAAATTCTGAGAGTATTTTAATAAAAAATATTATTTTATAAAAAATTCATTCAATCAACAAACAACTCCGTATTTCTTATCTCCATAAACTAATATTAATAATACTCTTATGAAAAACAAATAAATCTGTGATTCTTTTGACATTATCTTTTGAAATTATTTTTTCTTTTTTAAATATTACTAAAAAATATAAAACTAAATAATGTTAAAAATTGAATTACATCTTTATAATTAGAGTGGATATTCAAATTAAATTTTGATCTAATTCTCTTAAATTTAATCATAAATTTTGGGCGTAGAAAGCATGATCATATACAAATTAAACTCTTCGTCCTAGTATATAATTCATTTTATTAATTGACATATTTTATTCGTCCCCAGTAATTCACAAATTTCATCCTTTTGACTTTTAAAATCTTCAGTTATATCAATTCTTTATCTACTCAGATATTAATCTGTCTTTCTATGAAAATTCTACTTAACAGAGTGACAGTTTGGCGTTCATTTTATTTTCTTTGTCCATTGAGACATTTTTCCCTATGTTTCTTAGAAATAAAGTCGATTGTTTTATTACCTTCCAATTTCTAATGAAGAAACATAGGGTCGTCTTTCATCTTCGTTTAGGGAGAAAATTAGAATTTTGGTTACTCTACAAGGAAACCAAATTAAATATTTAATTTTGATTTCCTAAGTTATTATTTTTGATGAATATTAATGAAACGAAAGTATTTCTTATGAATGTTATCTTGTTATTTTGATTTTTACAAATCGGTTTAAAAACCATAGTAGAAAAAGAAAAATTGTAATTTTTGAATCTAAATAATAATTTTATATTATGTTGAAATTAAAAAAGAAATAAAAAAATTCCACATTTTTAATTTTAGTTTAAGAAACACTATTTATGAATGTATATTTAAAGTATTTTGTACAATTTAATTATTTAATAAGTATTTTCTATAAAGGACTCTGAAGTATTAATATACGTAATTCAAATTTCTTATTAAAAATTTCTCAGTTAACATTTAAAAATTCTATATTAGGCAAATTTAATATTACAATGTAAACTTTGGAATCAATTGAAAATTATGGTCTTACAAGTAGACGAGAGATCAATCAAGAGCCAATAAAATTAAAAATAGTCCCCTATTGGTGTCTTTTTAGGTTTTCAACTAAAAAAGACAAGCTTATGATGGTTGTTGGGAGTGTTGCTGCTCTTTTAAATGGTATAGCATATCCAGGTTTTTCAATTCTCATTGGTGACTTAACAGATTCCTTCTCAAAAGATGGAGATGAGATGGTAAGCGATGCAAGAAAAAACGCAATGTATAAATATAATTTTCTAAGCTTAGATATTTAGTAATTCTAGCTTGTGGTACAATGATTATGTCTTTCATAATGTTTGCTACATGGACAGTGTCAGGTGAACGACAAAGTATAGAGTTTAGAAAGAAATACTTTAGTTGTATTTTAAACTAGGAGATAGGATGGTTTGATAATATAAATCAGAATGAATTAAGTAATAAGGTAGCCAATGAGACTTTCTAAGTGTAATAAGCCATAGGAGAGAAAGCACCAACATTTATATTGACATTAGCAGAAGCGTTATTTGGATTTGCGATAGGTTATATTTAGTAATAATTAATAACAATAATTTTAGTGGTTGGTAGTTGGCATTAGTGGTTACTTCAACTTTACCAGTTATATCTCTGGCCACAACAATTTTTTCAATTATAATATAAAAATCCGAAAATAAAACTTCATCTGCATTCTAAGAAGCAGCTGCCTTCACAGAATAAGCGATAAATGCAATAAAAACTGTAAAGATGCTTGATGGAGAGGATTTAGAAATTAACAAATATGAAAAATCACTACAGCATGCATTTAAAATTAAAATCAAATATTCGTTGGGTTTAGCTTTGTCATTTGGGTTTTTATAAGCAGCAATGGTATGGGCATACGCATTAGGCTTCTGGTACGGTGCTAAATTAATATCAGATCAGGTATTAAGTTAATTAATAATAGACTATAAATCATAACACAAATAGTACTTATAAGGTAGGGGATGTTATGATAATTTTTTATGCCATTTTAACAGGTGGGTTTTCTTTAGGCCAAGTAGGGCCATGTTTATAGAGTTTTGGAAAGGGGAGAGAAGCTGCCACTCAAATTTTTACAGTCATAGATCGAAAACCAATGATAGATAATTCACTCAATCCGATTTAAATATAGAATTTCAATGGAGAAATTTTATTAAAAGAATTATAATTTAGTTATCCAACTAGACCTGAATAATAAATTTTAAGAGGATTGAATTTGCATATTCCAGCAGGCAAAAAAGTAGCCTTGGTTGGACCTAGTGGATGTGGTAAATCAACTGTAATATAATTAATTGAAAGATTTTACGATAGCGATTAAGGAGAAATATTACTTGGAGGTGAAAAAGGAATTAATATAAAAAATATTGATTTAATTGACTTGAGAAATAAAGTAGCCTTAGTTGGATAGGAGCCAGTATTGTTTGCAACAAGTATTAGGGAGAATTTATTATTTGGAAAAAACAATGCTACATAAGATGAATTAATTGATGTGTTGAAATAAGTTAATGCTTGGGACTTTGTGTCTAAATTGGAGAAAGGATTAGATACTTATGTGGGTATGGGGGGAAGTTAATTAAGTGGAGGATAGAAATAGAGAATTGCAATCGCAAGAGCAATTTTAAAAAAACCATACGTATTATTATTAGACGAAGCAACAAGTGCTTTGGATAAAACTAATGAAAAATTAATTTAGCAAACATTAGATGAAATTTCAAAAGGAATAACTACAGTTGTAGTGGCACATAGACTAAGTACAATATAAAATGCTGATATAATTTATGTTATTGATAAAGGTATTGTAATAGAAAGTGGAAATCATAAAGATCTCATGAATTTGTAAGGAGTATATTATTAGTTAACATAAACTTAAATTAATAATAATGAAGAGGAAGAAGATGAAGAAGAAGAAATGGAATCATAAAGTTCTTGCTCTTAAGAAAACAATTTATAAATAAATTCTATGAATTCACAAAGATCAATTTAAATGAGAATGAATGGACTTAATTTTTAGAGTATTGCTTATGCATTAAAAGAGGAAATAGAAAGATATTAAGTCTAAGATATGCAGGATGAAATTAAATAAAATACTAAGAAGCATCATCATAAAGTAGATTAAATTAATAAACCTCCATAAATATCTGAAGATACTTCAATTTATAGATTATTTAATTATATACCAAATGAAAAGATAAAACTTTTCTTTGGAATTATTGCAGCTTTGTTAAATGGTGCTACTTTTCCAATATTTTCTATATTCTTAGCTTAATTAATAACTATCTTAATATAATCAAATCCAAGTTATGCTTAAAATTTATGTAATAGTTAAACAGAGGAGATATGCGATGAAATTAAATTTAATCTGTAATAAGAAGTCAAATAATAAACAGATGAAGTGGCACTTTGGTTTTTTGTTATTGGAGTATCAGTCTTCATTCTTTGGGCAGTTTAAATATAAATATTAACTTAAATTGGAGAGAAATTGTCTCTAAGACTACGTTTGGATGCATATCGTAAATTGTTAAGAATGCCGATACCTTTTTATGATATTCAAACAAATAATGCTGGAGCTCTAACTAGTAGATTAGCAGTTGATTGCAAACTTATAGGTGGAGTTGTTTCATCAATCTTAGGAATCAATATATCTAATATTGGTGTTTTATTAAGTGGATTGATTATATCATTTGTCTCAACATGGTAAATGACATTAATAATGATTGGCCTCGCTCCATTATCTTATATAGGAAGTGTGTTATAAGCAAAGTTTCTATATGGGTTTTCTAATTTAACTGATGAAGCTTACAAAGATTCTAGTAATCTAATTATGGAAGCTGTAAACAATATTAGAACTGTTTATTCATTTGGATAGGAACCTAAAATGTTAAGTATTTATACTTCTAAAGTTGAATTACCTTTAAAATAAGCAAAAAAGAAAGCTATGTGTGCTGGTTTTGCATTTGGATTCTCTTAGATGTAAATGTTTATAATAAATGCCATAATCTTTTATGTTGGAGCTATTATGTGTAGAGATGATGTAATTTCTGTTCATAATCTATTTACTTCAATTTAAGCCATAACTTTTGCCACTATGAGTGCAGCTGATAATGCAGCATTTGCAGGTGACATAGGAGCTGTTAAAAAAGCAATAAAAAATATATTTGATATTCTCAATTCTGAAGACGAATTTTAGAGATAAAGTAGGTTAAAAAGAAAATAATTAAAAATTCCTTTTGAAGGTGATATAAATTTCCAAAACCTCACTTTTAAATATCCTGGAAGAGATAAAAATGTATTTTAAAATTTAAATCTTATTGTATAATAAAATTAAAAAGTAGCTTTTGTAGGACCATCTGGTTGTGGAAAATCTACTCTAATTTAAATGTTAATGAGATTTTATGAACCTGATTAAGGAACCATAACTATTAATAATATAGATATTAATGATTATGATATAAAATACTTAAGAAATCAAATCGGTTTTGTATCTTAAGAACCTGTACTATTTAATGGAACAATAAAAGAAAACATTCAATATAATGTCTAATCTGCTACATTCGAACAAATTGAAATGGCAGCTAAACAATCTAATGCTTATGATTTTATTGTTTCAAATTAATTAGACGAATAAAACGGATTTTTAAGACAAGTAGGTTTTAAAGGAACTCAAATTTCAGGTGGATAAAAGTAAAAAATTGCAATTGCAAGAGCTATCTTAAGAAATTCCAATTATTTATTGCTTGATGAACCTACTAGTGCTCTTGATGCAACTAGCGAATAAGCAATATAGTAAAGTCTTTAAGATTTCTCATAAAATAAAACAACAATTACGATTGCTCATAGAATTTCAACTATTAAAGTAAACTATTATTTTATTTTATTAGCATTCAGATGTTATTTATGTATTTGAAGATGGAAAAATAATTGAATAAGGTGATTACGAAACATTAGCCAATCTTAAATCAGTATTCTTTAGATTAGAATAAGGAATTAAGTATTGAAAATTAAATATTTATTTATATATATTATGAATCTTTTGATTAATTTATATATATATGGTATGAATATTAATATCAAATAAATCATTTATGTTCTATACCTTAAATTTTGTCAAATGCCTCAACTAACTTAGTGATTAGATATTTTAATGGCTCTAAATTATTTTCTTCCTATAATTCACTTTTCTAATTTTCAATAAATTCTTGATGCTTTCTTTTTACTTTATCAGAGGTCTTTTTATTTATTTCTTTTGATTTCTCTTCCAAATCTTCAAATGCTCTTTTCATACGAGTTTCTTTTGTTATGCTTTTCAATTTTTCCCAATTTAACAAATATTAAAATTTTTCTTTGTTTTCCGGATTTTGAATATGCTGAATAATTTTTTCAATTATATTAATTTGAGATTCCTCTTACATCGTTAATGTTTAGTATTGATTTAATATTTCTTCTTAAACTTGAATAAATTCCTCAGATAATTCTTTATTTACAATATTCATCTTATGAATCAAAGTTTTAAATTTTTCATTGAATTTTTGTTCATCAATTAACTTATATTAAGTCTTATCTATTAATTTATCACCTTCAAATTAATAGTTTCTTTTTTGAGATGATAAAAAAAAGTATTAAAGATTCTCTATTTATAATTCTTCAAGAGCCTTTTTTAGATTTTCAGCTGCTTCACTCAACTACTCTTCATCAGCTTTTTTTGATTTATTTGGTCCTGTTTTCGTTATATTCTTGTAGCTACTTTACCTAGCAAACAATGAAAAAATCCTCTCACAATCAGAATCGTCTGCTATATATTCATTTTAATCATCTGGAGATCTTGAAATCTCTATGCCTTCCTATTTATTATTTTTACTAGGTCTCCCAGCTTTCACTCTTCTTTACCTATGAGCCATATATTTTATAGGAGAATAAAAATAATTTAATTGAAAATTTTTTCTATGCTTAAGTATATAGGAATACTGTCGAATACTGATTAACTATTCTATTAAAGTGCTTAATTAAAATAGATTCATGAACTTTTGAAAAATAATCACAAAAATTATCAAGTAGTTACAATGATAAACAAATTAATTTAAATCTCTAAAATAATCATTATTTTATAAAGTTTACTTTATCATTTCAATTAATTATTAGATCGACAACTCTTTTTGTAATTTGAATTTCCTTATTTCACTTAGTGTTTAATCTCTCTATGTTATTATTCATAAGAGAACCTAATGAACTTAACAATATTTTAAATTTTCATTTAATTATGTTCATCTCATAAAAATAATATTTTCTTGATCGTTTTATATAAAATCAATAATTATCAATTTTTTATTAAATTATTGAACAAACATAATTTGACAATAATCCTAATTTCTAAGTAATGTTCTTCAGCATGATAATTTACTCAATCTCTTTCACTAAACAAGGATTCATTAATACTGTTTGAAACTTTAAAAATATTTTCTAATTAGAGATTTGGTATATTGAAATTAAATAATATAGATATTTAGTTTGAATTGAAATTAATTATTAAAGTTAAGCTAATATTTAATACAACAAAAGATATCCTTGAATAATATCTAATAATTATTGATTCTCTTAGAAATAAAAAGAAAATTTAGAAAATCTAATTTTTAATAGAAATCAAAATTGAATCACAAATTGAAAAAATTTAGATAAAATTATATTTTTTTAATATATTTTGTTTAATCACTGCTTATCTGATTGAGGGTTTATTAAATTGATTTAAGTGATTTAATAAGTCAGTTTTAATCAGTTTTTAGATGTTATTAACAGCTATTTTATTTATTAATTAATTATATTTAAATAATAAAGAAATGGATACATCAATTTAAAAAGAAAATTTGATAACAAAAGTATAAAATGAATCTGTTCAAATCATCAATGGGGATCTAAACTAAAATTATAATGATTTATCTAAACTAAATTCCTTAAAACAGTTATAAGAAAAAATCGTGAAAAAAAACACCTTGTTAAAGCATAGTTTTTCAGACGATATGAAGCTGTATGAAATTAAGAATGAAAACTTGATGTTCACAAATTAATTTGTGAATACCATTCATATAGCTTATTACCATCATTTTCCATTGTGTTTTAGTCCGGATGATATTTAACTACTTATTACTTAAGGATTTTGTACCCACATTAAACTTAATGCAGAAAAATATAGAAAAAAATTTGTCGACTTTCAAGGATAATAAGTATTAAAAATTATAGTGGATGAATTAGATCGAATAGAAGATTATAAATGGGAAGAATTTCCTTCAACGTTTTCTCAACTAATCAAAGATAAAATTGGATAAGAAAGATATAAGCTTTGTGTACATAAGTACTCAACAACTAATGATGTAGCATAAGTTTGCTATGAAGTAAGTTTAATGGATACGATGCAAAAGTATTTTAAATACGTAGTTGGAGCAGGATGTGGAATTTCAAAAATTAAGCTGTTGGGTACATTACAAGATTGGCAATAACTAAGATAATCCATCGAACCACTAAGAGAATTCGATTTGGATTGGTGGATTAAAGAAATCGTTCCAATTTTAGATTAATTTATCAATTTATATTAGGGTAAAATAGATCACACTTTTTGGAATAATATCTATAGATTTTAGCATCCTGATCCTATGATATATGATGTAAGACCAGGATTTGCAACTGGATGGATTACTTACTTCTTTCCTTATAGAGTGAATGAAAACGCAAACATTAATGATAAGGAACCCTTTATTAAAAACGAGTTCTCCAAAACTTGGGACAAATTCTAACAGCTTTATCCAGAGTAATTTCCTTCAGGTGTGTCGAAGGCTCCTGTTACTTTAGAATGGCGTCTATCATAAATACCAATCTAATTCGCCTCAGGGTATTTTGGGATTACTCTTTTAGATGATCAATTTTTGAAACCTTAACTTGGATGGGCAATAATTCAACTTAACTAGTCTAAAGTAAAATAAACCAAGTAGACTTAGAAACAATAAAATATTATTCCAAAGGAAAAATAAAGTATTATTCAGAAGGTAAAACAAAACCCCTCAGAAAAACCTATTTAAGTTTAAGTTCAAAAATAACCTTCTTAGCCGATTTAAAAACCTATGTAAAATTAAAAATAATCACTTACTAAATCAAATCAAATTAAATAGAATGTAGTTCCTAAAGATACAAAAAAGGAAGGTTAGAAAGTTAGCGAATAAATTTCAAAAGCATTATAGCCAAAAGAATTTAAACTTTAGGTTGATTCCAAAAAAAAGTGATTATAATATAAATTCCAATTAGTATTTGATTCTTATTTTTTTGAATCCCTGATCTAATTACTTATAAAATTACCAATTAAAATAAAATCATAATATTTGAAATATTTATTATAAGATTTTATAAATTTTCTTTTTCAATAAGGACAAATAATTTAAAGCAAAAAATTATTATTTTTTTGGTTATTTTAAGTTATCACACTTATCCTATTGAAGTTAACTTAAAATTTCCACAAATCATAAGGTAATACTAAATTTATAAATTTTTTATTTAATTTAGTCTTGTAATGATAAAAGTTTAATTTAGATGAAAATTTTGAAAATTGAAATTATTTATTTTGAAAACTTTTTAATATATTAATTTAGAAATATAGTTTTTCTTATTTATTGCATTTTAGTATAAAATTATTAAAGGATTATTTATTAGCGATGCTTACTTCTTTATTAAATTATTAATCTATGAGTGAATATTAATAATTATTTTAACTTAGTAAACATTAGAGGCTAATCCAAATTTGAAACTTCTATTGTTGAATTTATCAATTTTTTCTAGATTATGATTCATAGACAATCAGATGATATGAATGAATATTCTTATAATCTGATTGTCGGACGAACCTGATACTATAAAAAGAATTGCAAATTTAAAATTTTTATATTTAGAGATTTTATTAAATTCCTAAAACTGTCATTAATGAAACCAACTCAATATCTTTATTAAGAATTTATTAAAGAGTAAAAGGAGTAAAAAGCATAAACTACAAAGGTTTAATTTTTTTTAGTATAAATTAGTTGTCTGGAAATATAAAGCCGAGCACATCTTAAAAATAAATAGCAGATAATAATAATTAGTCAACAATATTTTCGCTTGTCAATTTAAATGTGTAATTATACGAATATAACAATTAGTAAAGAAGGTTAGAATGACAAGGTTTTGTTTCCTGTTTCTTTACTTCCTCAATCCTCAAAGATTAAACCATAAGTAATGGTTAATAAAAATACAGAAATTGCTAGAAGCTTAAAGAAACTTAAGCCTATATCAAATTCAATTACAAATTCGGAAGAGATGTTTTAAACAAGTAAAGGAAAAGTTGTTGATTAACAACTGAATGGTTCCAAAATTTTGGTGTATCTAAAACAATTAAATAAAATGACAGATGGGTAATTCAAAAAAACATAAACCTAATTATTATTTGGATAAATAGAATCTAAAATATATTAAAACAACATTTTATGTGTTTTGAGGATCCAAAAATTAAAATTTTTTAATGATTATAACAATAAAAACCATAAGAATCCTTCCTTATTTTGTTGGGAAGTTTTATATAGAAAATAAAGTTTATTAAAGACTTCTCCAAAAGATTATGAAGGAGCATAAAACGATTTACTTGATTTTGTATACACAAGAAATGCCTATGAAATTGTAGAGATTATACTATGGAAAATTAAAAATAATGATGAAGTAATAATTATAATTAATAATTTATAGAAATATGTAGGGTAATTTGATTTAACATATGAGGATTATTTTGGAGCAAAAGAGATACTTGATTATCAAAAAAGAATTATTAGTGAAAATTGGATTGAAAAGGAAATGTTTAAAACAATGAAATAAACTAAATCTTTTATTGGAAATATATAATTTTAACTCATTTAACTTGGCAATGAAACAATTCCTTTAAGTAAATTGATAATAGTATATGATTAGATAAGTATTCAGGAATTCCAGGTTCTCCTAAAACAGAAGAGGAAAGACTTAGACATAGAATAATCGATTAAGCAATGTCAGGATAAGAATATAGATGGTATATTGATGAAAATGAAAAACTTATTATTCAAAAAATAGATTAAATATCATAAGAAATTGTAGCTGAATGTACTCTTGAAATTGTTTAAACAGAATGTGGATAATTAACAATTATTTATGAATAAAAATATAATGATCCTGAGACTAATGGTAGATCTAGACCAAATTCAAGATAAATGAGAAAATAACATTTTGATGCTACTATGGCTTTAATTTATGAATTAGATAAAAATGGATAATTTACTTCAATATAATCAAATCTCAGAGCTCTTAGTAGGTAAGGGAGATTATCGAGAAAAAATATTGAAGATGCTTTATATTAGATGGGATGTACAGCTAATTAATTATTATTAACTGAATGTGTAGAATTTGGTGATTGCTTAATGGATTTTTTGTTGGTTACAGATGATTTATCAGGAGTTCTTGAAGCTATGCAAGAAATTAAATTAGTAGGTGAAGATGAATTAAATTTAGAGACTTTTTCATCTAATCTATTTTTAAATATAGGATAACATTTAAGAAAAAATACTAATTTAAAAAAGATGATTAATTTTATTTAAGCTTTAGAAAAGAAACCAGAAATAGCTCTCTTAATATAGAATTATTCTTATGCCTCTGAAAATGTGTTATGTAATTACCCACCATTTTTATAAAGTAAATAATTAAAAATAATAATATAGATTTTGATCCAAAGAATTATGAACATGTGATGGTTATAGGAAAATTAAATAAAATGATTGAAAAATTTAAAATAGATTCACATTTTACAAGAGCATTAAAGAAAGCACATGTAGATGCCAAAAAATCAATATATTTTGAAATACCTTGTTTTCCTAAAAACTAAGACTTAGAAAAAAAAGCTGAGTCTTTATAACTTTAAGCAATAGGCTAAAATATAATGCATGAGATAGTAAGAAGATAAAAATGGAAAAAGAGTCATTCTATATTTGAAAAATATTCGGAATGGTTTTTTGTTGCAGACTCATAAGGAATTACTCCATTTTCGTAAATTTTAGAAAAAGCCCCATTCGATGTTTTATAATCTATGTTCTCATCCTATTCTGAACAATTAAATAGTATATTTGAAAAGTTTAATCCTTATTAAGATATATATGAAATCAATGTTCCACTAAAAAGATCAAATAGCTAAATAGAAAAGTCCCAAAAAGAAAATAATGAAATAAAATAAAATAATGGGAGAAAATCAAAAGCTTTTTAATGGATTTAAGAGTAAAAAGAGTATAGAAAAAACTTTTTACATAATTTAGTATAAAATTAGAATTTAACAGCAAATGAATTCTCAGAAATATTGAAACTATTAGAACCATTAATTAATAAGTCGAATAATTAAAACTTCTCTTTAGTTAAAGTTTAAAAACTAAGATCTGGTGGCTTTATTCCTCTAGTTTTGTACTTAGAAACATTAAGATAAAAGTGTAAGAGAAAGCTTGATAGAGTATAAAGAGAATTAGGAACATCTTTATTTATTTGTTAAATGTTGAATCCAAATTTAGGAGATGATGAAACCTTACAAAATTAATAAAATAATAGTTCTAATTTTGTTTGGGATAATAATAATTAATATATTATTTCATCAATCATTTCAAAACTACCTGAGTCTCTCTTTTTATAATTTGATGATATGTTTAAATTTATATAATGGATACCATCTTTGGAACAGCTAAAAATAATCAGATATATTAATTTACCATTAAGATTGTTAACAAAACATAAATAACAATAAAAGTTAATTTTTATTTTATAATAAATGTATAATGAAGCAAAATAAAAAACATATAATCCAAATAATCTTGATTCAGATGATGTTATTTAGATTCTATACTATTGTTAAATTATGATTTTGATGTTGCTAGAAATAAGAAATTTAAAATCTTAAAATTTAGAATCAATCCAAAATCTAATCTTCAATTAATTAAAGGAATTAACTTAATAATTTACAGAAATTTTGGTAATACCTATGCCAATTAATATTACATAATCTTATTATCCTCTTAAATACATATATAAAGGAAATCCAACAACATTATTGGAACTTGTAAATTCACTTTAATTTAATTAAATAGTTTTAGAGACTTTACTTACTAAATTTGATAGATTAGACATAAAATTATTAGGTAAAGCTCTATAGCGAACATAAGATAAAGAAGCATTAAAAGATTTAATTAAATTGCTTTTAATTAAAGATTAAAATAAAGAAAATTCTGAAAATTAAGATTATGATAGCAAGGAATTTTCAATGATAATTAATCCAAAATAAATTTTAGATGAATAAGAAAGTTTATATAGAGAAAAATTAAATAAAAAATAAGTTGAAAAATTGCTTATAATTTTAAAAGCAGAATTGGTACTTCCAATTGTTTGTAATGATTAATCAAAATTTAGTAAAAATGTTCATAGCTTGATATTAAATTCATTTTACACAAGAAAATCTGTTGGAGTAACATAATAATAAATAATTAATTGGATTAGAAGTTATGATTATAAAATAAGTTCAAGATGGAAACAATTATATATAGATTACTTTCGATTAAAAATGGATCTTTATTCCATGCATTGTCTTATTGATATTGAATTTAAATCAACAAAGAGGAATTATATCAATTAAGATAAGTTATAACCATACATAAATGCATAAGGAAATAGTTGGACAGCTTTGCTTGATACAAAAAGACTTAATTAAGCTCTGAAAGATAATATCGAATTAATTGATATGGAAGAAGCTCTAAGAGCTGTAGCTATTAATGGTCAACATGATAAGCTTGAAATCTTACTTCCTCATATTAAGGATCCTTAAATTTTACGTTAAACAATAGTTTTTGTTTGCATAATAGCTAATTGTTAAACATAAATGCGCACTCTTTTTAGAAAATTTTAAGAAAGAAGATATTAGTATTTGTCTTTAGAAGATCTAATTTACCATACCGATAATAACGATGATGATAATAATAATAGTAATGATAATGAAAATAAAAAAAAGCCTGTAAAAATAACTTAATCAAATAATAATAAATAAGAATTAAAAAAAGCCCTGAGGGAAATGCTAGATTTAGATGATAACTAAGGGCATTAAAAATATTATGATATTTTACAATCTTAAAAAGTTATAAATTTTAACACTTCAATTAAGTTACCATAAAATAAAATGCCATCATAAAAAGTAAAGTAGAAAGTAGAAAGAATTGTATTTCCATAAAGTTTGGATTAAATCAGAACTCCTATATCTATATAAACTTAATTAATTGAAATGAATTAAAATATATCAGAAGAATTTAAAGCTTATTTAAAATAATAATAAAATAGTTTTGGAAAACTTGATCTTTAAAAATATGAATAATAATTTGAAAAAGATATTGTAACTTTTAGACATCTAAAATGTTGGAAATCGTCTTTGTTTAGATAGAATTTGACATCATTATTCACTTAAGGATATTAAGGGTCTGAAAATTTTCAATATAAAAAAGTTTTAATTTTGTTAACAAATCATTTTAAAAGACATAAGCTTCCATTTTGCAAGTAATCTGAAGATTATTATGTTGTTATAAAAATGTTAATTAAATATGGAATTATAAATATTGATGAGTATATGAATGAAATTGTTTCCAGTAGCTTAGATATTACGTAAAAAAATGCTCTTTATTTTCATTTCATAATGTTATTAATTCAACCAAGCTCTGACTCCTAATTTATAAAAAATTAGAATATGTTTATCGAATAGATTCATTAAGTTGTAAGAAAGTTAAATCTTTTGGAAGAATATAACAATGAAACAATGGCAAATATCTTAAAAGAAATTCACAAATCAATAAAAAAAAGAGTTAATCATGATATTCTTCCACCCTTAGAAATGTTTTAGTTTAAATTGGCATGTGAAATTTTGATAAGTTTTGAAAAATTGGATATAAAAAATGAATTTTAAGATTAAATCTTAGAAATTGCTTAAACAATAAGAAATAAGAAATTAAATGATAAATTACTTTAATAATTAGCCAATAAATATTTAAATGAAAACGATCAAAAGCTGAAATCATAAATAGTAACTTTTTAAGACATAATATAATCATTTAAAAAGAAGAAACTTGAAGATATCTTATAATAGACAGATCTTACATATTATATTACTAAATTTTCTGATAGAAATTGTGAAGAAATTATAAAAGAATTATTTAAATTACCTTATGATAAGAAGTATAAAAGAGATTTGTTGAGTAAATTTGACCGAAGATTGTTTGAATGTTTAATTTTCTATTAGAGGTTTATAACATATAATACATTAATACATTAAATTTTATTCAAATAGATTTTAAATGGAGATGTAGGTACTTTTACCAAAATAATTAAATAACCTTAAGATTCTGCCTAAATTTAATAATCTGAAAAAAAGTTTATCAGTTCTAATGATAACATTTAAGAAGAAAACATCAATTAATAAGATGAAGAGTTTTAAGAATTTTCAATAGCTTAGATTGCAGCTTAATTTAATTTTTATGAGTATTTTGATACTCTGCATAGATTAAATTTAAAAGTTAAAGAAATTACGCCACAGCCATCAATCAGATTTACATTTGAGACAAATGATTAATTATTAATTATAGCATCTGAATTTGAAAAAAAAGAATTGAATTATATTAGTAATTGCCTTAAAATGATGAGATACTTGAGAATTAATCATTATGAAATAGATGCCTAATAATTTAATTTTGAAAATGAAATTATGATTTGTTTTATAGTTGAAAATATCTCATTAATAAAAACTCCATGTTTGAATATTATAAAATACTATTTATAATTGAATGGAAATCAATATCCATTATGGTAAGACACATTAATATAAAGAATGCCAGCTATGCAAAAAGAAGAATAGTATAAAAGTCTATTTAAAAAAAAAATATTAGAACAATCATTAATTAGAATGAAGGTTAATGGAGTTGAGAATGGTGTTAAGTTTTGTTTTCCATCAGATTATTAATCTGAAAAAGATGAATATTTGATATCGAACGAAGATATACGCAAAACTTAACTAAAGAAAGTCAAGTTTTCTATTGATTAATACATTGAACATTTAGATAAAAATGATAGATAAAAATTGGAAAATTAATTAATCAATGATACTGATTTTTAAAAAATCTTAACTAATCTATAAGTATCTAGAAAGAATCAGGAATTCTTAATCGATAAACTTAATTTTATTTAAGTTTTGTAAAAAATGCCTTAGGATCATCATGAAATATATTATTATTTAATTAACTATCCATTTTTTTGGTATGAAGAGAAAATACCAAAAGATTAATCCAAGGTATATAACTTCTTTCTAGAATTTGAATTAGGTTTTGTATTTTTTAAAGCAATATTAATGTTTGAACCAAAGAGATTGGATTAGGCTTTGTAAATATATTTTTATTCTTTGAATGACTATGCAAAAACAGAAGAATAAAAAACTTAAGCAAGAAATAATAAAAGAAATAATGGAAGACATCCTTATTATGGAATTAGGAATAGTTTAAGCGATCATGAATATTAAGAGGTTGAAGTAACAGATGAGGAAGCAGAGTCATAATATAGACTTTAATAAGATAATTAAATGATGGAAAATGGTTAAACTGAAGTAAACTAAGACTAGATGGTTAATAACTAACAAGCATAAGGGCAATCTAGAAATAAGATAAAAAAAAAAATAATGAAATTTAAACTTAAAGATTACAAGGAGCCTGAAAATGGATTAAGAAGATAAATACAAGAAAAATTCTCAAATTAAGTTCAATTTTTTATATTTTTACAATTGTTATTTCTTGCTACAACTAATGAAGAATCTTTTTTATTGATTTAGAAATATCTGTTAGAATATCTTATTTTACCTCCTCTATAACCTCCAAAGGAAATAGATATAAATGTAAAAAATAGACTATTAGAAAATGGATATAAATTACCTTACGATCATAGATTCTTAGAATAAATAATATCCAATAATAGTTAATTATCATAATAATAAATTGAGGATATTGAACATGTCAAGTAAATCATTAGATTTAATCAAAATCTAAAAGAAACTTAATACAGCTAAGTGATTTAGCTTTTGATATCCCAAGTGTTCAAAAGTCAATATATAGCATACTAGAAACTCATTGATAATTTATTACAACATCCTGCTTTCATTTGTCTAGACAAATAAAAACCTACTGTATATTCTTCTTCCTTAGAAAATGACAAACAATTCCAAAATGAAATGGTAAATTATTTCTAAAAAATAAGATAAATCAAACAAAAGAATAATAAATATAGATAAATTCAAATAAATCAAGATTTTGTGTAAAAATTTTTTGAAGCAAAATCAAATATAAAATTTACAAATGATAAATGGATACATATTATTTGCTTAATCAAATTTTTATAACAATTAGAAAATCAGTTTACAGAATTTGACCAAAAAGAAGTATAATCCAGATATCTAATTATCACTTGTATTGGTGAAGTTGGGTTTGGTTTTAATGCATCGATAGAAGAATAAGTAAATACAATTAATCCTAGATATCATTTCAACTTCTAAGTTAATACTAATTTCACCTCCCCAACTTATGAGTACACTAAAAAATCAGATAGAATAATTTATTCTACTCGTTACTTTTTCTAATTAGATATAAGTATAAATATATCAAGCTGTAAAAACCCAAATAATCCTTTTCCGATTCCTCAAATTCATTCTAAAACTTACGATGAATTAGAAAAAATTTTTAAGACCTTTTTGCTTGACCTTGTTAAGGATGTTTTTTTACACCTCAATGAGTATCATTTTGGTGAAATGAGAAGTTTCGATGATTTTGATCGTTACGAGGCTCCATTTATACTAAAGAAACTCACTCTTGAAAATTATGAATAAGTGTCATTTATCAATTAGTTTTATTTTTATATAAGTGAAGCTGTAACATAATTTAGACAATCTATAATAAGTAAATCTGATTTAAAAAATATAATTGAATAATTAGAAAATCAACCTGATGGAACAGAAAATATAGATTCCTATTATAAAAAGAGTATCACAAATCCAAGAATTAAAAACAGTATCAAACTAATAATATAGGATAAATCTTATGGTAAATTTTATTCTAATTTTATTTTAGTATTGCCTATGAGCAATTATTAGCCGAGAATTTAGAATAATTAACAAAATAATATTGATATAGATTTGACATTTCCAGAATTATATCCTATCACTTAATTTTAAATCTACAATTATTTGCCAGATTTAATTTCTGAAGAAGAATATAATCAAAAATATGATTCATTATCCGTATTACAATCAGCTTGCGTATCAATTCATTTATTTAATCTTTTAGGCTGAACTCGAACTTTATGCAAAAGAATTAAATGAATTCCTAGATTAATTACCAACTAATGAATAAATCAATGAATCGTACAGGAATCCAGTTCGAAGGAACATCTATTGGCCACTTTTAACAAAAAGGATACCTCCAGAATAATTATAATACCATAAATTTAAATATACGTACATTATTGAAACGATACCTTTATATTTAATACACTATTTAAAGGAAAATTTAATTGTAGAATCGAATCAACTCATTAAGTTTACACTAAACTGCTTATCATTTTGCCAATTTATTTTAACTAAATTAATTAGAATGATACAACAATATACAAAAAAAAGTATCAAAATTAGTCTTTATAATAGAATGTAAAATATCAACATCCATTTCATTAGTAAAAGAATGGGTTTGGTTATAGAAAATATTGGCAACTCTGGGGAGTATAATTGTGGAGAACGAATTTGATAAATTTGTAGCGTATTATGTAGAAGTCAATGAAATTCATCCAAACTCAGTACATTATTATTACATATATAAAAGGCATTTAAATTTAAATAAAATAAACTTGAAGGGATGGATTCAGTATTTAGATTTGGTTAAACTCAGTTCTTTGTGCATTTAGGTGTTCTCATTATTAGATTGAATATTGCTGTCCTCTCTGAGAATCCTTAATCAATAGTGAATAAAAAATAATCTAAATCACGCTAAATTCAAAGTAGTCTATTTTAAGATGATTCAGAATTTGATGTATAATTTCATTAATTCTTATATAGAAATATTTGCAATATATTGTCAATAGAGAGGATATGCTAAAGTAGATATTTAAGAAAAATTGAAACGATTAATTTTTTAATTTAATTATCAAACTCTAATTTCCTACTTTTCATTCTAAAATCAAAGGTTTGAAATTATAAATCTTGATTTCTTTTAATTATTGAATTTTATCTGTTATTTTTTCCCTAACCTTGTATTTAGATATATTTATTACCAGAAATTGTATAATTTGAAGCTAAAATTTTGCATAACTCTAATTTAGAAATCGTAATAATAAAAGTAAAATAAAAAGAGATTTAAATATAATAATTATATCGCTTCAAGTACATTTAAAGATCTCTTGTATTTGAATTAAGAGAATATAAGAAATCCGAAATAAATTAAGAATATAAACCATTATTTATTAATTTTATTATAATTAAATTAAAATATATAATAGATTCTATATTATTCTAAAACCAAAATTGTTCCACTATTATAAGATATTATGTATTTGAAAACTAAAATCTCTTATCTTGGAGCTTAATTTTTATTGAACTATCATAATTGATGAATTTTTAAAAAATTAGTTAAGATACATTTCTTTAATTTAAATCCAACACAATCTCTTTGACAAGGATATTAATTAAAATAAAATGAATTCTCAAATATAAGATTCAATTTAATAAAACAAGGACACTAAACTTGACTAAAGCATTTAAATTTATGAATCTCAAAAATGGGATAACAAATTGGAAAGGTTAGTAAAAACCAAAATCCAAATCATTTTCCCTAATACTTAAGAAATAATTTATGTGATCGATGGATAAATCATTAGAAAGTATAAAATCTTTTTTAGAAGTTAGAGACCAGATAAAAGAGATTAACATAAAACCAGAAGTTTTGAAAAATTTAGAATAAATCAAATATCTTGAGTGGCAAGGTGCCTATGGTGCAAACAATAAGAAAGTAGATAATTGGAGCATCAATTGGAAAGGATAACCTCTATAAGGTGTAGGGGGAATGTACTCTCAAGAAGGAAAAAAGTAAGGACTTTGGAAAGAACTTATATAAGATTTTAGGGAGTATTAAATATCAAATAAATTACTTTAGTGAAGCCCAAGTCTATGAAATCGGAGAATACTAAAATGGTAATAAGATAGGAAAATGGATATTTATGTTTAAGGAACAAGAAATGTATTGATAAATATAAATAGTTAGTGGTGGTGGTCAATATAATGAATAAGGAAGGAAGACTGGAAGCTGGATAGATTTAAGTGAAAATTTTTGGAAGTATTTAAATTTAATAATATTAATTTAAGTGAAAATTAAATTATTTATAATGGGGATTATAGCGATGGGAGAAAGGTTGGTAGATGGGATATCAGCTTTGAAGGTAAATAACTGTAAAAATTTTTTATTAAATAAAAAAGTGATGGAGGATCATATGATGACAATGTTGAAAATCCAAGGAAAAGTGGGAAATGGGTTGAATTGAGTGATAGTTTTTGGGGGTACTCAGACTGATTAATTTATTTTAGAGGAAGCTTAGTATTTTATCATGGTGATTATGAAAATGGCAAAAAAGTTGGAAGTTGGGATACTTATTTTAATCTCTATGAAAAGATGTAAATTTTTATCATTATACTTAATTTCAAAAAGTGGTGGAGGATCATACGATTAAGACTCAAGTAAAGTTGGAAGTTGGGTTGAATTAAGCGATGGTTTTTCTAAGTATTAATTTAATTATAAAAATAATAGTTCAAGCTAAGTAAGTTATAGCGGTGAATATAAAAACAATTAAAAAGTTGGTTAATGGGATATATTTTGGAACAACTATGGAGAAAATAGAAAGATGTAAGAATAAATTAATAATTTTTATTATTTTTCTAAATAATTTCGATAAAAAGTGGTGGTGGATAATATGATATTGATGGGAACTCAACTAAGATTGGAAAATGGATAGAACCAAGTGAAGGATACATTAAGTATTTTATTATAGTTAATGATTAGTGCAAGCTAAATAACTTACATTGGATATTATAAAAATAACAAAAGGGTTGGGTAATGGGATATATTTTGGAATCAGAATGGAGAAAATTAAAAGATGTAAGAGGATTTTATTATATTTATATATAATTTCCAATGGTAGTGGTGGTGGATAATATGATGGTGATGGAAATTCAACCAAGATTGGAAATTGGATTGAGTTGAGTAATCAATTTCAGAGGTATTAATTCAAACATAAGAACATAGTGAATGTTAAGTAACTTATTGTGGTAAATATGAAAACGGTTAGAAAGTTGGTTAATGGGATATATTTTTGAATTATTATGGAGAAAATAAAAAGATGTAAATTTAATAATTATTAGTATATAAAGTGGAGGAGGATCATATGTTGATAAGCTATGGGCTGACGGTTTAATTACTCAAGTGAAAACAGGAAAATGGGTTGACTTAAGCGATGAATTTGATTTTTATGAATAAATCACCTAAATAGGTGAATATAAAGATGGACAGAGAATTGGCACCTGGGATGTAATCGATTTAAAGAATAACCAAAAAATGTAAATATATACAATACATTAAATTCAGTAAAGAGTTAAAGTATGAATGAAAGGAATAAGATGATATGATATAAAAATAAAAATAAGTGCAAGCATAATATAAATTTAATATTTTTTTCAATTTAAAAGTTAATTACTAACTATGAAAATAAATATAATTAAAAATCTTTATTTCTTATGAAATTTAATCTAAGACATTTAAATAAGCTTTAATTTTTATTAAAATAATTGTATGCATAAAAACTTATTTAGCCTATTAATTATTTTTAAGAAAAAATTTCATAAGTAGATCGCTGTACTTTTAATTTAACAACACTCATTTAAGAATATAAAAGGAATAATTTTTCGATATCATATATTAAATAACTATTGTATATTTTTGCAATTTCACTTGGGATGGATATTTTCAATCAATAAAGCCAAAGATTATTTGTTTAGTTCCGAATTCTTATAAAGAAAATTATTTGGTAAAATCTAAGATAACATTATCTTTTGTTTGAAAATATATTTTTTATATCTAAAGCATTTCTTTGAATTCTTCAGCTAATTCTCCAATTATCATGTTAGGGGAAGTTTCAATATGATAAAACTTATTTAAAGCTGGGATACAAACAATTAATTCAATACTGATTCCAGGATAATATGTATTTGTGTAAGTAGATTAATCATGTAAAGTTCTTGTTTATTACTATTAAGTTTATTAATCAATTCTATTGTTATGTGCATTCAAAAAAGGCTCGATTTATGGGAACATTTCTTATGGAATTTAATCTTATTAATTATATTAATTGATAATTAAGATATCTTTCTCAAAATTCTAAAATTGGTAAAAAAATTAGTGTAATTTTGAGTTGAATTTTACAATCTTTAATTCCGAGTTTTCAATTTTTATTTAGGTTTATTAAAACTAAAATTATTTTTCCATTAATGATTTGTAATATTCTATTTACTTTAAATTCAGCTAAATTATTTGAGAGTCAAAAAAATACTTTAAGTTGGTATCAATTTCCGCTAAAGTTGTTTAAAACTAGCTAATTTTATAAAGTGATTTTGAAAATATGTCATCTAATTCTCTTTTTATTTTTATTATTCCATTTAACACATTAGAATTAGAATTTAAAAGTGTTTTTTAAAATACTTGATACTGAAATAATTGTTATTTAAAATCAACTAAATCGATTACATTATTCATCTTAACATTTGGATCTTCTTTTAAACAAATACTGCACAATTTTTTATTATATTATGAATCATTATTAAAATAGATAAAATTCATTATGTGACTAGAGTGCTTTGGGCATTCAATTTATTCAGGGGCTATCATTTTATTTTAATTATTAAAATATATAATCTTTATAGATTTATATTAATATTAATTAATTTTCAATAACAAAATTTTTTAAACAAATACATTTATTAAAATACAATAGATATTCTCTGTATTTCAATACTTACCACTTGAATAGTTCAACAGAATACGTTTTAATTACTCTCTTTATTATCAAATATTATTAATTCGCTTAAAATCTTACAACCAACTAGCCGATAAGAGAATTTTAATAAATTATCTAAACCATAAACTAAAATGAGTCATTTAAATAATTACATAATCTATTCTATTGTAAGGTTGAAATATCAAACATTTTGATAATATACTTATTTGATTAGCTCTTTCAATTATAAATATATTGATCTAAATTTTAATAATATTCCTCTGCTTTTTGATTTTAAGAACAGCTTAATTAAGTTTCTCTAAAGCACTCTCTATTGATTTGCTAGAGATTAAAATTTAATCATATAATCATTAGCAAGGGTTTTTTGATTCTGATTAAATTTCAATATTTTTATTTTATAATATAAATATAAATTAATATATTTAGGTACTGTCTCACATAATTTTTAAATATATTATAGAGTCATAATATAAACTAATTTTAACAAGCGTATAATATTTGTCCTTTCAAAAATAAATTAAATAAAAATTATTCGTTATTCTTTGATCCTCATTTAGTTCATAAAATAAGGTTCTAAATTAAAAAATAATCAAATCTATAAAGTTTAAATATAAAGGATCATAATATGTTAATTCATCAAAAACAACGGTAAAGAATATAATAAAAATATACTGCGCCAAATTCGAACTTAAGAGGGAGTAACCAAATCAACTTCTAATTGATCGCCTTCACCACTCAACAACGTTGCATATGCAATAAAATATATGAATCTAATGGTTCTTTTTAATTTCCATGATATTTAAGAAAACTGATTAAAATAATCATTTAGTTTTGTTAATTATAAAAGAAAATGAATATATTGTTGACTTAAAAACATACAGACTAAAATCTAAATATAGATGACTTCATTTATAATAATAACTTGGTAAAATAATTTAAAACTTCTATTTGTATTAATGAATGATTAAAATCTTATTAATTATTAGTTTTTATAACAATGGTAAATCTAAATTCATGACTGATAAATGACATTTTTCAACTTTAAAATTTTGGAAACCTCAAAGGTTAGCTTAAACTTTAAGCATTTTTATTTAATATTAATTGTATTTGATAATGAATTAATAGATTTAGTCATTCTAAAGAAATAATTTGGTTTAATAATTTGGTTTAATAAAATAATAAGTAAATTATAACATAATAATTTGTATTGTAGTAAAATAATTATTGTAATTTTTTGAATTATTAGTTTAGGAGAATTATTAAATATAAAATTCTAACATCTCATTTGTATTGAAGGGTGGATTAAGATAACTAATAAATAAAATATTCGATTCAGTTACTATTTAAAAATTAAATTATTGAGTTAATTTTTAAAAATATGGAGTTTTTAAACTTAAAAATTACTAATTGATATATCATTTATTATCTTTCAAATTTATCTAGTACATCCCAGCAAATTCTATATGTTCGTTTTCGCTATATTTTTATTAGATTCTCACTTTTGCTTATTAATTTTTTTTATGGAGTTTGTAAGCTTTTATTCCTTATTCCAAAATATCCACAATTAATGTAAATCCCATCAGAAAGCAAAACAGTCCTATGTGCAACCATCCAAAGAGCAAGAATTAATCGAAATTAAGTGAAAAACTGTAGATTAAGAATGATCCAGTGATTAAGAATAATATACTTTCTCTACACATTAATTTTATTAGATCAAAATTTGAATTTGAGGGTTTAAATAGGATTAAATAAATTAGATAAAATAATGATTGCATTGAGAGTAAAACTGATTAAGCTTCAGGATATCGATGCAACTATACAATTATTGTAATGTAGAAAATAGTTCTATAAAATTGGAAAGGTTTAAAATTAAAAGCCCAATAATTAGCTTTTGAATCTTGAAAAAAATATCTCCACTTTTTTTTATCTTTAATTGATGAAGTAGTAATTGAAAGTAAAGTCATGGTTACAAAAATTATAAACAATAAACTTATTAAAGCAGCAATGCTATTAAAAATTTCAAAAGGGGAATCAAAAGAATATTAGGGAAATTATAAAAGTGTACTAAACAATAATTAATGGAGTGTTGAATAGAGTAGTTAAAACAATCCTAAAGAGAAATATAAATTCTTCACATTTTAACTTTTCATTAAGATTTACTTTTTAAACTTTATAAACAAAATTTAAAATTTCAAATTATTGTATTTTTATAACATTCGTTCTAAC
>JPFM01000113.1:221153-278326 GCA_000733375.1 Paramecium sexaurelia | reverse complement strand
CCCAAACCCAACCCCAAACCCAAACCCAAACCCCAAAACCCAAACCCAAACCCAAACCCAAACCCAAACCCTTTTATGATAAGAAAAACATTTTTAGTTTTCAATAATAGTTTTCATATTTTATTTTTTAAATAATTCTATAATTTATGATTAAAATTATATTTTTAGTATTCCATATATGTTTCCATATTCTAGTTTTTACTCTAATTTAAAATATGTATTTAGTTTATAAATCTAAAAGTTTGATTTGTAACATAGACGAGCAGCCAATAAGTGAGTTTACAATAACTTTTACTAAAGGTAATAATGGCAATAATTAAAAAGTTATATTAGGAAAACTATTTAAGGTGCATTAATAATTTTCTAGATCCATAAAGACTATTCAATAAAATGTAGTTTCCGAAAAATACTCAGTTATATAAATTCAAATTTAGTGAAATAATTGACATCATTATTCAAATTTCTAAATTATAGTGTTAAAAAAAATTCTAAAAATTGTTAAACTATATGGTATATTTCTAATTTTTATTAATTTTAATGTAAGAGAGTAGCATAATTTTTAATATATTGGGTGAAGATTATTGAAAAATTTCAAATTATCATGTCAGTTAATTTTAAAGGTTTATTTAAATCCTGTAGGTTCTTGTTAATGAGCTACTTTTAATTCTGATAATTTTTTGATTACTTCAAAGTTGCTTTCATCTCTTATCATTCATCACTATGAATTCTAAATAAAGTTTAAATGTAAAAAAATTTAACTTAATTTTTTTACTTAGATATATTATCAAAAAATTTATTTTAGTGAAACAAATTAATAAAGAGAAAAACCAATAATCATAATTTTGTGAAGTATAAACCGAAATTAGTTAAGACTATTGGATTAAAATATTTTATTTAATTTTAGAAAGAACAAAGTAAATAATTAAGAATTAATAAGATATTTATTTAGATACAAGAGATGGTTTAAACGAAAAAAATTTTTGGAAGAAAGTTAGTAATAAAAACAATCTGCTAATGGTATTTAAATCTAAAAGTGATTATATCTTTGGAGCATATTCTCCTTCTATTTGGTAATTTGAGAAAAATAATTTTGTAGCAGATGATAAATTATCAACTTTTATATTTTCATAAATTCATGATTAAATTTATCAATTAAAGAGCAAACAATAAGCTATTTATTGTAATTAAAATTTTTGGCCTTCATATGGAAATTAAAACGACATTTGTATTGAAGGAAATTTTATTGACGGTTATTCTAGGTTAGGTTGTGACTATTAATTTGATTAGTATAAAGGCAGTAGTAATAATCCTTATTTTTATGGATAAGAAAAAACAGAAATATAGGAATGCAAAGTATTTGAATTAAATTTTGTTTGAAATACATCCTAATATATGTATGAATATATAAAATTTTATCAGAGAAACTAGTTGAAGAGAAAACTAGATTTCATTAATAAGATATTCATTTTTAAGCGATACCTGATTGAGGAAAATTCATATAGCCTCCAAAGATGATCAAACGTTTTATAGTTTATTTTATGTAACAAAAAATTTAAATTAATTAATACGATATTTATATCCATATTCATGTTCCCTAATAAAGCTTTCAAAATTCACTTCTTAAACCAAAAATAAAAATTGAAATTATTCTTATTATTATTATTATTAAAGCACTTTTTAAAATTGATTTAGTTTCAACTATTATGCACATTGTGTTTTCCTATTTAATTGTGATAGAATAAGATTAGATATATTAATAATTATATAATTCAATATTCTATTCTCAACAAACTTTTTTCTAAAAAGGGAATAATGGAATAAATATAAGAGTTCAACTATTTCTCATCTAATCCATTAAAAATAAATGTATTGTTATAATAATCCCACTTTGAAGCATCATTCCTTATTTATTGATTGTTATTTTAAAGCTTTGCCATAATTTTTCTATTGCATAAGGTTAAAGAGTATAAGTTGGTAAAAATTTTTGTAATACAGATCCTAGAGTATTCATAACAATCTTGCTTTATGATTTCTACAATTATCTAAAATAAAAATAAAATTTTTTTCATTATAATGAGCTCTGAGGTTTTTTATTAAAGAAATTAGATGAGAATTATAAACCTATGAATTAATATTCCCAAGAACTATTTGATACGCTAAAATTTTATTTGTTCCAATTGCTCCAATTTATTGAAATATTCGATTTTCTTTATGAATACATTTAAATTTTACCTTCTTATTTTAATTACCAACATTTAGATGGATAGCTAGTATGACCTAATGATGATTCGTCTAAAAACACAAACTCCATTTTTTGAATGCTTATGCTCAAATAAAATAATGAATAATCAAATCGAGAATCTAAGTGAGAATTCCCAACACTTCTTATATATTTTTTTATGGTAATTTATAACTTGCTTTAACAAATCTTTCTAAAATTGTTTTGAATCTCGCTATACTTAAAGCATATTTACCCAGTTTAAACTTTTTAAAAACATTGTGTATATCAAATTTATTGAATAAAGATCATCTATTCTCATTTTTTTTAATTATTTTGATAACCAAATTGCATTATTTAAGAAAAAAAATTTTTCATCATCCTATTATTGATTTGAGTTTTACAATAAGTAATATATTTGTTATTGAAATGAATAAATAAAGACCAATTATAATAAGAATATTCCAAACTAATAAAATTTTGCTATTTCAATTATCAGTTGATTTGTAAAATTTATCATCAGAGCTTAAGTAAACCGATCATATTTTAACTAGATAGATTAATAGAATAAAAATAAAACCAAACTTAAGATATACATAATAAAGTAAAACTAAATTTGACATGAGATCTATGGCTAATATATAAATACTAGTGTGATGTGAATAATAATATATTTGCAATATATATTTGATATTTAACTATTTTAGAATGCTTTATTATCATTATGTATGTTAGTTTTAAAGAATAAGAGACTGTAGATAAAAATATAAAAAAATAAGTTATTAACGAATATATTAAATTTTCAATACATCAGCAATTTATTTGGATAATAACTTAGATAGGATATAATAAATATTGATTTTGAAATTAACTGAAAAACTATTTTTATAAAAATTTCATAGGAATAATTATAAAAAAGATAAGTCAGAAAATGAGCTGACTATTATAAGTAAAGTGATTTGAAAAAGTGCTTCTGTAAAAACTTGTTAAAATGAAGTATAGATTTAGAAATAACGGATATTAAAAAAAAAAATGTTAACTTTTCAGATAATTTTGATTGATTGTACATTAAGTTATTTATTTTCAGATAAATCATTTAAAAATAAGCAATCAGGATGTATTAAAATCCTTAAAAACAATCCTTTACATTCTATTTTCCTTAAAGAAATATGGTTATTGGTTAGTGCTGCTAAAAAACTTTCTTAGAAATTACTTTAATAAACGATATAAGAAAGAAGATTATAATTGAAAAAACAAATTCAGTGTATAGTCAGGTAAAGTTGTATATTATTAATTCTATATATTTTATCTGTTATACTAAACTTGAGCATATTATATAGATTAAATGATAGAATGATAGATAATCAATATATATATTTAGGAAATTATATATTCATTTCAGAAAGAATTTTAAAAACGAATAGCATTATGATAGCAAATTTATATATATAATATTTTAACCATGCTTCTATTTTATATATAGTTAGTGTATTCTTGATTTTAAGAAATTATTACAATAAATATATCTCTATTTTTTCCATTAATTAATCCTCAACATTTATTATAATTACTTACGTTGTAATTTTAAAAATTTAAAGTTTTAAAGGTAATTTAAAATATCAACTTCATTTATTTAATATCTGAATGATTCTAATATTTCTTATATTTCTTGATTGAAATTATTAATTTCTATAACCTAATATCTCCTGATAAGAACTTACTAATTTGAAAAATTTATTTTCGTTAATACGTTATTTCTTCATACCCAAAATTGCTTGGATCATCAGAATAATACACATTCTTAACTACCATAATTTTTAAATAAAATCAGTAAGAGGTGAGACAATTATTAAAATGACTATTCGAGCAAGTAGTATTAAACAATAACTATATGAGGTTTAGATATATTGTCATTTATTTTGCAAAGCATTCTTTGATTTTGGGTAATTTTCTCATCTTAAATTACAGATTCTATTGGTTATGGATGTTATGACCTGTGAGAAAATTTTTGGTTTGAAATTTGATAAAAAATAATTAAGAGTAAGATGTTCTAAATAGTTTATTATAATTGAAAATAAGATTATTTTTAGAAGCAAATCAATTATATCCTTTCATTACATAAATAAAAAAATTTAAATTCAATTTAAGAATTAAGTTTGGAGAAAACATTCAAAATGATAAGAGTCAAAATGGATAGTGTAAATGTATCTCAATATTAGAAAAATATAAAGGATAAATAGGCAGTGGCTCAAGAGGATTAAGAAGGAAATTAGGATAAGATTGGAAAGTGGGGAGAAGTTGTTGAAGTATTTTAAGAGTTAAAACAAATCCATTAGTAAATTGGGGAGTTTAAAAAGATAAGAGAAATGCACGATGAGATAATAACAAATGAGGAGAAGATAGATAAGATTATTGAAAAAATATATGAATTATTATTATTTACTAAAATTAATAATTGCTTGTCTTTTAAACTGCATGAATACTTTTTTAAAAAATTAATATTGATACATCAATGATAATTTTTAAGTTTAAAAAAAATATATTTTTACATTTTATTAGAAAGTTATTTTTATTGCATTAAATGATAATAATTTATACTCTAATCAACAATAGTAAGAGCTTTAATTTTCTATTTATTACAGTCAACACATTTAGAATTTAAATTTTTTTCAAGAAAGTTTAGAACTGATTCTTTCTCGTTCCTTTCAATTAAATTATTTCGACATAACCCAATTTTATAAATCTTATCCCCCAATCTCTATTACTTTAAATGTAACTTTAACATGCTCCTCTGTGAAATATTCTTATTCATGTACTTTACACTTGCGAATCTCCACTAATCAAAATATTACCTATCAGTTATCTTTCTTATTGTGTTGATGTTCATCTTTTTATATTCCTTTCTTCCTGAGTTATCAAATAATTTGGAGTTTTTATCTGTATTATTACATCCTCTATTGTATTTTGCTCTCCATTCTCTCTTTCCACATCTGCAGTCTGCTAAATTAATATTGAGTTAGCCTCCATTGTTTCTCCAGATCCTATTTAGGGTCCCCATAAAAAGGGAGATGTCCAAATATATCTTCAATAACTTTCACATTGAAGTTTCTGTGTACTCCACATATTATCTTTATTGATTTTCTCCACAAAGTATCAAACTTTTTTTGATCATAGAGTGGCTCTATAACCATAGAAGTGGAGATATATAATCAAAATGTGGTTTAATGAAAACCGACCATAGTTTGACTATATGCCTTAGTGGTAACACTGGATCAAGGACCCTCAATCCACGAGTTCTTGAGTGTAATTTCTTTCAGTTTCGTATAATGAGCCGATATCGTCCCTTTCGTGTTCAACCTTACCCCCAAATATTTATATGTCTCAACCGTATTGATACCCATACTCTATAGGTCCCCATCTTCTTTATTAGCCATGTATTAGGTTTTCTATGTATTGAGCTTCATGTTAAATTCCTACAAAACCTTCTTCTATATATACCCAGTATTCAGAATAACTATATCATCAGCATATGTAAGTGTTCTCGTTTCAATTAATTATTTGTGCAGCCTTTTTTACTTTTCTCATTCATTTATAAAGCCTTCAAATATATTCTAGTTCTTCATTCCATAAGGAGTTCATTGAAGTACAAATTGGAAAGCATTGGTGCAATCATAGAGCCTTAATGTAGACCATTCTTTTAAATTGCTTCTTCTATAATTAATAGCAATATTAGGTTGCTATATAATTTTATTATTCTGCAAAATTTTTAGTTGTAAATTGTTGAGTAAATATTTTGGTGATTTATTTTTTATTATGTTTTATTCTTTCAAAATTAAATGAATATTTAATCAATCTAGAAGAAATATGTATTCCATTCAGGGAGAATAAGATATAACATGAAGATTTGACTGTTTCAATAATCACTTATTAGGTATATTCTGAAAAAAATAATTGATCTTTCTTTTTTCCAATCTACTTAAGAGAATTATAATTAATCGTATTATTGACTATCAGTATAAAATGATGAGATTAAACTAAGTTTATAAGGTATTGTAATTAAAATAAATTTTTTAATCTTCAATAATTTTCTCTTAATTTATCAGCTTTTTTTCTCGCAACTCTTTCATGTTATCGACTTAAATTTATAATGAAATTTCTTTCCAAATTTATTTAAATTAATTTAAGGTAATTTTAATTGTTATTTTTTACGATAACCTATTAAAAAATCTTGATAAAAAATTACAAAATCCATGTAATGAAGATTGATAATAAACTTCATAATTCTAAAATTCGAAGAATAATTTAATAAATAAATTATGAAAGGGAATAAATGAGTGGAATTATGTCATAATTGAACGGAGTTTATTAAATTAATAATTCTTTGAAAAAAATAAATTACATTTAATCTCAAGTTATTAAAAAGTAAAATAGTTTATTGATGGAACGAGAATTAAATTTAAATATAATTTGTTAATTTATTAAAATATTTAGTGGTGGCTTTTTGTTTATCAAAATGGGATAAATAATAATCGATAGATTTAAACTGGATCATGATCAATTAATAATAAAGGATCAATTATAAACAAGTGACTAAGGATGGAAAATTAAAGATGACAATATCAATGACCAAGTATAATCGCGTCCAATATGATATGCTTTAATTTTAGCGAATGTTAAAGCATCAATTTTAGAAAAACAGAAAAATGAAAATTATGTCATAATCAACTAATAACCATACATCAAACTTTTTTCATTAATATATTTAGTCTTATGAATTTGAAGTTCTATTTTATTATGAAGGAAGTAAAGATATTAACAATGAATCACTATAATTTTATTCAATAACACTTTAAATTATAAATACTAAATTAATAGTGAAGCATCAAAATCATTTAAAAACAAATTTAGATTTTGATCTTATTCTAAATCTTTTGTTAAATTCTAGATTCTTTTGTGGAAGGTTTAAATTACTACTTGACTAATTGTGACTCTAATATATTAAGATACTTTAGGACATTTTCAAACCAATCGTAATTTTAATTAATAATTATAATATTAGTTGTTGTTTTTAAATTTTCAAAGATTTTGTTGAAAATCTCTGAGTTTGGTTCTTTTCTATCAAAAATATGAAATTATTAATCAAAATCATGTAACATACAAATTAGGATAAAAATGGAAATGTTAAATAACATAATTAGATTTAATTTCTATCAATTTAGATCTTATTTATCAATCAGAATCTGAAAACGACTTTGTATTTTTTTAACTTTAAAACAAACATTTATACATTTTATATATACTATAAATATTTAAAATAATGAATCAATGTTTAATGTGTACAATGGTAGATCATGAAAATGAATAAATATAAGGGTTTTGTATAAATGAGAATTGTTAATAAAACCCTTAATTTTGCTTTGAATGTTTAAAAGATCGACACAAAATTCATCTTGAGGATTGCAAAAATTATAAATAATATGAAAATATTTTGAGCTTATAATTAAAATAATAAGACAAAGAATTAGAAGAATTAGATAAATTGTATGATTATATCAGAAAAGATTATGAGTTTCATCATAAAATTCTTAGAGGAGAAATAACTTTATTACAAAAATCATTAGACTATTTAATTCGTGGATAATATTATGAAGCATTATAAATAAAGACTTCCTCAAATTTTAATCAAAGATATTTCAGAGAAAAATCTCAAAGTATTAATTAAAATATTATTAGGTCATACTTTAGCATTCTCCTAAGCATTGGAAAGAGTTTTGAAAGGAATAAATTAGCCAATCATAAGACAAGAAGTAAATTAATAGCCTCAATAACAAATAAATGATAAAGTCTATGCTGAATAGTTATTCAAATAAGGTGAGTATGATTATCTATTTTAGCCTAAATCCTATTTGATGAATAAAATTTTGCTGATGCTTTGAATTTATTTAATGAATCTATTAAATATAATTCAAATTAAGATTATGTATATGGATGGAAAGGTAACTCTATTATGAATTATTAATTAGGTCGTGCATTAATTAAATTAGGGTAATATCAAGAGGCAAGATAAATATGTGATTAAGCGATAAAAATTAACCCTTATAATGATCTTGTTTAAAGTACAAAAGGTAATAATTAAAATAGATTAAATAGCTGGTGCATTATATAGTTTAGGTTGTTATGATGAAGCTCTTATTTGCTGTGATTAAGCCATTAAAATAAACCCATTAAATGATGTTGCTTATGCAATTAAAGGTTTACCTTATGATATATCAAATTTTATTAGGGTTAACATTAGGATGTTTAAATAGATACTAAGAAGAACTCACTTATTATGATAAAGCGATAGAAATCAATAGAAATAATGAAATTGCTTACATAAACAAAGGTTATTCTTTATAAAATTGATAGGTAGCGCATTAAATCGTTTAAAGCATTATTAAGAAGCAATAAAGTGTTGCAATTAAGTTCTTGAGATAAATCCATAACTTCATTAAGCCTATTCTATAAAAGGTAAAACTATTTTAAATATAGGGATTGCATTACTCGAATTGAAAAAATATAAAGAGGCTGTCAAATGTTATGAAAAAGCATATTAAATTTCAAAAAAAGTTGAGTATTTAGTGGCAAAAGGTAAAAAATAAAGTAATAAAATTATAGCAGATACATTACTAGAGTCAGGTGAAAAATAAAAATCTAAATAACTTTTTATCGAAGCCAAAAAGAAAGGTTATCAAGATACTTAATATCTTGAAATGAAAATACGTTAATTGTGATTTTATTGTTATAATTGTGATTTATTTAAAAAATATGAAAATGTTGATGTTTATAAGTTAATTAATTCAAATCTACGATTATCATATAAAATAATTGAGTATTTTTAGTATCATAACTAACCTTCATCATTTTCTTTTTCTTAGATTTACGATTCTAAAAGAATTCCTCAAGAATGCCTTTAATCTATAAATTATGTCAAGTTTCATATTATTCGCCTAATAAACTAAATCTTCGAAGCTTTTAATTTTTATATCTTATAATTTTTGTATTCTTTCAATTCATTGTTCAACATCCAAACAATCACAAATTGTTATTTATAATTGACAACAATATTGCGTTCTTATAATATGATAATTGTCTTTATGTATACTAATTCTTGACTATGAACGATTTAGTATGGCTTTGAGCAATTATTAATACCTTTTATATATAATTTTAAAAATCCATCAAGTACCAAAGTAATGAGCCAATATTATTTTTGATCACTAGTTACTCTTAGAATAATTACCTAATTATGATATTTTATATAAATATTTTACAATTAGACTTAATTTCAAATAGCTTGTAAATAATTTTATTTTAGATTTATATTTACTAATACTAACATTAATCTTATGCTATAAGAATTTTTTTGTAAATGGGATAGCAATTATGTATTTGATATATTCATTTATTAATTAGGATAAAAAAAGTTTTTGTGTTAAGAAAAGGATGCAATATATATTTTGGTTATTTTTTTCTAATTATTTTATTGATTATGAAATATAGTATATAAAGAGTAACGAAAATGTCATTTAAAATATCAGATCTAAATTAATTTTTAAATATTAGAATAAAATAATTGATGTTTAGATTCTAATAAAAATAAAATAATAAAAAAGGGTGGATTGTGTAGATAAATAAATTGAGTAAAGTACAAATAGATTCAATCGTTGAAAACATATTTCTAAAGATTTCCATTTTTTATGTTTACTTAAATTTTCATATCGTACACTCTGAATTTATTAAATAGATTGTATATTACAATAAAGATGGATAAAATATATAATGATAATTTATAAGGATTATAAATTATTTATCGTTTCGAGAACAAATGTTAATTATAAATAAAATAAAGCATTTTCTTTATTTGTTAGGTTTTTTTAATTAAAAAAAATAACATTTTAGATTGAAATTTTTGAATTTATTGTTATAAGCATGATAGCTGAGATGATAAACCAACAATGCTAATAAAATTTGATTCTTTTATGAAGCAATATAGTTTAATTAGTACAACTTTTAGATTTAGATTTGAAAGTAAATCATTCCTAATAATTAAGTGAGGCTCTTATTAGGAATAACAGTAAAATTTTTAAAATGAAGCGTTTTCGCAAAGCAAATGAAATATAAGAATAATCGAAAAAAAGATAAGAGAATTTTTCGACCTAAATATCTGAACGTATGTAAGTGAATGATAAATTATATTCTTATATATAAATTTACCTTAAATATATCAGATAACCTCTAGTTTCATTTAATAAAAAATACTATTAAATTTTATTGAAAATGATGAGACTAAGAAAGTGATTATGTTACAAATTTTAGAATCTTGAGTTTATATTTTTTTTTAAATATCAATTCATTCTAGAGATTGAAATTAGATTAGAATAAAATTAAGATCAAATTTAGTAAGTTAAATTAAATAATTAATATTTAGAAAATGTAAAAATGATAAATAAGAAAGCTACAACAAAATAGGCAACAAGGATGGCAACATAGGCAAATGATTAATAGGAAATAATGACAGTAAATAAGATAAAAATAAATATAAGTAAAATCAATAAGCATCTAAATATACTTTAAATTAAATTGTCCGTAATGGAACGTTTAGAATGGTTTATTTGGTATTAAAGTAGAGTTATATTAGGCTAATAACAATTAAACGAATGAAACAGTTTGCTATAAAAAAAGTGTATTAGGATAAATGTTATAAGAATAGAGAGCACCTAATAATTTAAGAGTTGAATAATCTTTGTGTAATAAAACAGAAGGAAGCAATTTTTACATAAGGTGATAAAGTATGGCAAATATATATATGAAGGGAAACGATGTCTATTGGAAATTAGTTATGGACGATATACCGGACACATTAAGCAAGATCATAAGATATTATAAGAAGGCAAAATAAGTGATTCCAGCAGTTTTGTTGAAAATGTATAGTTATCAAATGTTTCGAGCATTGGCATATTGGAAGGTAGATGATTTTCATATTTATAAATGAAGGTGTCGGGGTTTGTCATCGAGACATCAAGCCATAAAATATATTAGTAGATCTTAACAATCATGTATTAAAAATTTATGATTTTGGATCAGCTAAGAGATTGTAGAAAGGAGAACCAAATGTTGCTTATATATGTTCTAGGTATTATAGAGCACCAGAATTAATATTTGGAGCAACAGAATATACAACAGCAATAGATATGTGGTCTATAGGTTGTATAATATCTGAGATGACTTTTAGAGAACCTTTGTTTCCAGGAGAGAGTGCTACTGATTAATTAGTGGAAATTATTAAAATACTTGAAACTCCTACTATTGAATAGGTTAAATAAATGAACCCTATGCATTAAGAATTAAAGTTTCCTTGGAATAAAGTAATCTTATTTTTATATCTTTATATTTCTCTAGGTATTTCAAAAATTTAAATCTGATCCTTTATTTGTTGATTTGATTTCAAAAATTATGTTGTATCCTCCTAGAGAAAGATTAAGACTATTAGAAGCTTTTCTCATCCCGTCTTTAACGAAATTCGAGATGAAAAATTTGGAATTCCAAATTTTAAATTACCAAACTTCTTTGATTTTACTAAGGGTATCATATTTTATCAATTTTTAGAGGAATTATCGATATAACCTGAAATTACATTTATGTTAACTCCATAATGGTGTTAGTAAAAGAGGATATGAACTTAATTATTTTTTTAATAAATGAATCCTATTCGTGTCTATCCACTTAAATTTACAAATCAAGATTCAATTGCTAGTTCTCCTGGACTTAAAAAGAAAGTCTAACCATCTGATCGTACGCGCACTTTTCAATTAAAGTATAATAAAATGACAATTTAGTCCTACCTCATAACAGAGTAGAAGTAATTCGAAAAGACATCCAACTGGAGGAATTAATACATAAGATGAAAAAATTAAGATTGTATTCATTCAAATTTGCTATCTTTATTAGGTTACTTAAAAGAAATTATAATTACTTTAACCAACTAGCTATTCACCAAAAAAAAGAGTAATTAGCAACAATAATGATAAACCCGATATATTCAAATTCTCAAATCAGTCTAATGAGGTATCATTAATTTTCATTAATTACTAGCCATTATCACCAACTAAATTACCAAATTTGAAAAGAAGTGAATCTACTAATGGTTCGTAAGATTTTTAAAATAGAATCGATCTGAGTTAGTCTTAAAAAAGAAGTAAAAGATCTGATGCTAGTAATACGGAAAATACGCCTTAAGTAAATTCTTTTAAATTATAGTTAAGAATAAAACTTCATTTCTAAAATTTTATTAGGATTCCTCTCCAAAATTAAGAGCCATCTAAAGTAGGGTTAGTTCATAAGCAATTATATAAGATATTTAAATCAAACCTAAATTGCCTTAATAGGTAATAATGTTGCATGGAAGATCAACAAGTCAAGCTGCTCTTGTAAATTCTAATGTAACAGAAGATGATGAACTTTAAGATTTTGTTTAATTGTTTTTATCTAAGTATGCTTAATATTGATTCATTTTAAGAACTTAAGCAGGTCAAAATGGAAATAAGTAAATAAAAACAAATTAAGACTCAGTTATTATCTCGAATAATTTTGGTGGCATAAGAAATCGGTTTAAATATAATATATCATAGATATTTATTCTCAATTTGTGATGGTCATGGTGTATATGGACATTATGTTTCGTAATTGGTGAAAAGAGTGTTACCAACAATAATAGATTAATAATTAAAAACTTTTATTGGGAAATAAGATATTGATATTGGAGAGGATTTATATTCAGAAATAGAAAAATGTTTTTAAAGCGGTTATTAAAAAATGTCTAAAGATTTGGTATGTAATAGTAGTTATAGAATTAGTCTTCTTGTGGAATTGATATATCATTCAGCGGCACCACATGTTCAACAGTATTCGTATCTGGAAATAATTTATGGTGTGCAAATATTGGAGATTCAAGATCTGTAATGTGTGTTTTAAAAATAAAATTAGATTTTCATTGAATAGAATAGAGATTCAAATAAATGGAAAATAATCGAATTGAGCAATGATCATAAACCTGATTTACCAGGTGAAAAAAAAAGGATAATGGCTAATAAAGGGAGAGTTTAACCATTTGTTGCAGAAAATGGATAAAATATAGGGCCAGCAAGAGTTTGGTTGATGCATGAATAGATTCCAGGCTTAGCTATGAGCAGATCTTTTGGTGATTATGTTGCATCAACAGTTGGAGTTATAGCAGATCCAGAATTAATCTATCATAAGATGAATTCAAAATGCGGTTTTTTGGTTATTGCTAGTGATGGAGTATGGGAATTTCTAAGCAATGAAGAAGTTTAATAAATAATATGCAGCTACTGGAGTGCTTAAATGAATGCTAAGAAAATTGATGAGATGGTAGAAAGTATTGTAAGGGAATCTACAAAACGATGGCAAGAAGAGGATGAAGTAATTGATGATATTTCAATAATAATTGCATATTTCTCTTGAAAATTTTAAAATCTGGAATTTAGGAATTTCTTTTAGATTATTTTATTTTGATTAATTATTAATTAATAAGGAAGAGATAAAAGCACAATAATCAGAATTGAATTAAATTCATAATGGGAATACCATTATAGTTACATTGTCTCTAATATAATCACTTGTAATTGCTTGATATAACTATTTTGCTAAATTCTTGTTTTGATCAAGTTTCTGAATGATCTATAAAACATCTTTTTCCTAAAGTTCCTTATATAGATTGTAAATATTTACATCCCAGAAACCATCACTTGCCATAACTATGAATTTATCACTTTCTGTAATCTAATATCTGAAGATTTCAGGTTCACTAATGATGTACTTTTTAAGATGAAAATCTCCAAATGATCTTGTAACAGTTAATGATCCTGAGATTCGCCATATGTTTTGTCGTTTTGTAATAAGACTAGAGAAATAGAAATAATATTATTACCCTCCTTATTTAAGTATTCTCTAATTTTCTCCTTTCGATTAAGGTATGTGAATAGAATTTAATTATTCAAATGAATTCTCTCGGAATACAATTGCCTTTGAATCTCCTAAATTTGTGATTGTAACAGTTTTATTTTAAATAGACAATAATATAGCCACCGACCCAGATTGGGTGTATTGAGTTAAATTGCTGTCAATTTCACTAAACACTACAAAAATAGATAAGTATACTATACCTTTTTTATATTCCTCATCAGACATTTCATTTTGTAATCTTTAAAGCAAATTCTATTGTAAGTAATCAACAACATGAGACTAACCATGGCCATCAAAAATTGCATAATGATTATTCAAAACTTAATACTATTAATAATTAATTGTTAAATGTTACTCTGTCTAGCATTTCTCTTCTAAATCCCCGATTCATATATAAATGATATTTTTCGTTTAACTCTTCTAATTCATCGAATGACTCACATAAATCATTGACTACTTCTTGGTTTTGCTCAATATTTATTACTATTTCTAAATCCATTATAAAAATAAGTTATTTTTTTTTATTACTTTAAATATTAATAATATACTATAAATAGTTAAATTATTGATATATATCAACTTTATTGCACTAACTATAACTTTTGATCTTTAAGCATAATCCACATTTGTACAAACTATCCATTTTAACTATTTTTTATTATCCAATTATGCTATAACAAAGTGGATGCATCCAATCTCTTATTTTGATCCTTATTCAAACTATAATTCTATATTTAATTTTACCAAATATTCACAAAATCTTTCATTTCTAGACTATAAGGGTAATTATCTAATTTTGGAGAGTCAGATTTCAAAATATTTTAAATCATTTGGATATATGTCATTTACTTATTGGAAACAGAATAGGGATGTTTACCTGTCGCCATTTCATAAATAATTAATCCCAAAGACCATATATCCGATGCATAGGAATAATTCTTTCCTTCAGTTCTTTCTGGAGACCTATTCATATTATAATATTCTTTTACATGTACATCAGAGTGCCAACAAAAGTTCTGGCTATTGCTATTGTGTTTTCTAGCTATTTACTGATTCCAAAGTCTGTCAATTTTATCTACCCTAAACTATTTATTAGAATATTTTCAGGTTTTATGTCTCTGTGAAGTTGATGTTTCTATTAATGCAAATATTATAATCCCATAAGTATATTATAAGTGATCGTTGCAATTATTTATTCATTTATTAATTCAATTAAATTATGCTTATAGATTTATTGAATTATGCTACGTAATGATCCTTGATCCATATATTCAAGTACTAATCTTATGGTTCCTCAAAAATCAATCATAGAGCTACCTTCTTCGTAATACGCACCATAAAATTTGATCAATTATTCACATTCACAACCATTTAATAATGTGCTTAAATCATTTAGCATCTAATGTCTCTTATCTTTGTCAAAAACATTAATTATCTGATAAATAATAAGTTTAAGTTTTAACCTTTAAAGCTACTTAGCAATTATCTGGTATATACAATCCTCTACAAACATAACTTGATACTCCTTATCCAATAACATCTCCCACTTTAATTTGCTGGTGTGTTATTGATTCTTAACTATTTTGTATTTATTCTCCATTAGTTGTTGTTAATCCTTCATTATTGATTTTAATTCCTGCTTTTGGAAATCTAACACTATTAGATCCGCTAATAATTATTTTCAATATAAACATTTCGAAGGTCATTGAACTATTTTATTCAAAATTAACTTCAATATCAAATTCATCTTGCATTTTATATAATATTAATTATATATCTCATTATATTTAATACAACATAATTTGATAAACAAGATTAGCTTGAAAAGAATTCATTCAACAATATCCATAAATAGAAAGCATCTTCATTTATGCTAAATTTCAATTCTATTAACTTGAAAAATTTATAAATCCCAACCAGATAATTATCTACCACATTTAGTGAATCCTTAATTGAATTCAAAAATTATTATCAATAACAAATTAATTATCTATCAATAATCTTTGAGAATTCTAAGTGAAGGAATCCGTTCTTAGCATAAAACAAACCCGCAAAGATTTTACTATTTATTAATGAGGAACGAATCATTTAATCTCCATTATAAATTTTATAAAAAATGAAGATAATTACGAATAAGCAGATTTTAACAGTCTTTTAGATGAGAAATTCATATTTTACTTGAATCAATTAGATAGATTTGATTTTATTTTACTTAACTATTATCATTAAAGAGATTTAAAATTGTAAATTGAAATTAGAATAACATTTTGAAATAATAAGAAACTCTTTAATCATATTTTAAATTTCAATTATTTTATATTTATTGATTCCAATATTAATTATTACCTATTTTTAGCACTAAAATATTTATTGAAATATAAATGAAATAAATATTTGAATATCGATTACATAATAGATTTTAAATATATTTTAATCCAATGTCAATTTTTATAAATTTTAATAGTTTCTTGTATTTTGGCTCTGCAAAAGGGACAGAGAGTCAAATTCTTACTGCATTTCAAGCAAGTAGCATTATGTTTGCATGGTAATATCAGGCAATCCCTCTCTTTTTCAAAACATATATTACATAAATTTTCAACAGGGCCTTCATTTGCCTTCATTTTATTCTATTTACAAATATATTGATTAGTTGTTCCAATTCTAATTATGATCTCTTCATTTAAATCCAAAAAAAATAGATTACTCATCTTTCCTTCTCCTGATAATCTCATCCAAGATCTAATTTGAAATTAAATACATTACCCATTAGTTGAACTATGATCTTCTAAAGTTACTGTTTAATCAAACAAATAAAATTTAGCATGTTAATTAGAAAGATGATGATCTTCTGGGAACGAGATATCAACAGTTTATTTCCTCCCAAGTACGACAGAAGGTTTCTCTTTATTTAATTAAATTATTATTGTATCTTCTAAATTTGGTCCTTCAACTACGAATAAGGATATCTATGGATTTTAATTTGTTTTACTTCAATTCCTCCATTTTCTAATGATTCCAATTTCTAAACACAAAATTAATTACTTCCTAATTCAATAAGCATTCCTTATTTTAAAGTCAAACTTTTTAGTATCTTAATAAATGTTCCAGTTGTGCTTCCAATATCTTTTAGAGCAAACTAGAACTATTAAAACAATTTAAATACCATAGAATCTTAGAATATAATTTCTGCATGAAATCTACTAATATTCTCTTCCAAAATAAGAATTTAATTGCTTGAATGTCTTCCTATTTTTGCACCTGCTTCTCGAACACAATAAAAATTTGATTATTAACCTTCAATAGGTTAGAGTATTAATTAATGTTCAAATTTCATTAATCCTGAGATTTCTTATTTCATTCCTTATTCTTCTTATCTAACAACTGAACTAATGAATTGTTCATTTCCATTATTTTCATGATGCTCTATTAGCATTTATTCAAATTAAGAATTTACGATGTTTTTTTGTATAGTAAAATCTTCATCTTACTATTTCTTGAAATTTAGATTTGGCATCTTCATCTACTTGATGTATTCATTATATTCTTTTAGTCCATGATTTACCCCTATCATATTAAATGGAGTTACAATTAAGCAGTTTTCTTTTAATAATTCGTTATGTGATCCCTAATTCTTCATCTAGATCTTTTTCAGTCAAGTCTTCCAAAACTGCACCATCAATAGAACATTCAACTATTTTCATTAAATTTAAATACCAAATTTTTATTCCATTTATCCTAAGCCTATAAATTTCAACCAATTTATCACATCTTGAGTCAACCATTTCTTTGGTTCTTTAGGGATCAATTTATAAAGAGACTCATAATCCATTTTTATTTATATTTGATAAATAATAACTTATAATACTTCATTTAAATTTTTAGAGTTGCTTTCAACCATCATAATGATGATAAATGTTGTGAGAATGCAAATTAAGAGATGATTATTACACTTAAATATGTAGATAAAATTCATTTGAAGAATGCAAGTATGACTGTAATATCATCAATTACTTCATCTTCCTTCTACCAAGCTTCCTTAGCAGCTTATGTTAATTTATTGCAAGCTCCAATAGCATCTCCTTTTTTATAATATTCATTAACAGTTTCTATAACCCATTCATTAGATAAGAATCTTTAGTATAATTTATTTTTAATACTCCCAAATACCATCTGATGCAACTACTAAAAATTTGTCTGATGGTAAAAGTTAATGCTTTATGATTTCAGGCTCACAAATTACTCCCACTTAACTAGCTACATAATCTCCGAAACTTCTTGACATTGCCAATCCTGGGACATCTTCATCTGCCTTCCATACTCTTGCTGGTCCTACAGGATTTCCTTCTTCATCACTATATGCTTAAACGCGTCCTCCTCTTTATATTATTCTAGCTTATTCTAAAAAGCAATCTGGTTTATGATCTTTTGATAGTTCCACTACTTATAATTTCGTATCATATCTTCCTATAATCTAATTTTATTAGGTTAATTTATTTACAGCTCGACTATCTCCTATATTTGCACAATATAATATATTTTCAAATGCTATTACTACTACTGTTGTTGCTCCTGAATATGTAACATCTATGCCAGAGTTCAACAGATCTTCATTTGTTTTTTGAAATGATTATTTAAAAATATTATTGATTGTCCTTAAATTATTAAATCAAAGTCTTTACTTATCTCTATCATAATAATATGGAGCTTCCATAACTTCCTATTCTATATATGCTGGTAATATCTCTTAGACAAATTATGCTACTTGATGTCCATTTGTTCCATGACCATCTGATACTTAAAGATACCAATCATTCTCTTTTGTTCCAAATTTCTGAATTAATTTATAAGAATCTTGATTTATTTTTGTTTAGCCTGTATAAAGCATTCCAGGAATGGATTTTGCATGTGCTTTTGTTATACAAAGTTAGAGAGTAGAGATATCAGGATTACTGATAGAACGAGGCCCTTTGAATAACTTTTATTTTTATTGCTATTATTGTTGTTATTGTTATAATTAATGATGTTCTGTTTATTTTGATAAGTCAAGTAATTTTTAATACTATTTTTAAATTAATTACTAATGATATTATAAAATCTCCTTTGATGTTTGTATTTAACCTATTTTATTATCTGGACGTTCAGCTTTGATTTTTTATAATAATTGCAATGCTGATTATGTTAAATTTTATGAGTTTTCTTTAGTCTCTATTATTTTACTATTTTAACGTATGTGAGTCTTTTTCAATAAGACTGTGCTTATATCTTTTAAATCTTTCCCACTTGTAGGTCTTGATTTCTTTGCATCAACTTTTAACTATCCTTAATTATTTCTAAATTTATTAATACTGCCATACCTTAATTAGTTTAAGTATACATTTCCTTGAATTACTGGTGATTTTACTACTTTTTACTATTGATCTGATTCATTTTTTTTTTTTAAAAGACTTGCATACAATTTATTAGGTGAAATTTAGGGGGCCTTTTATTTCATTCTAATTATGAAATTAATTTTATTATTCTTTATTCTAACTATATATATTTTAATATATAATAATTCACTTCCTTAAGTTTTTTAGTTATTCTTTAATTTAATTTGTACTATTTAAGTATTTAGATCTTGGTATATGATCTTAAGATATAGTTCTTTCCAATAAAGACTATTGTTATTATGTCAGTATCTTATTTTATTCATTATTTTGTACTTCAATCTTAACATTGCTCAGCTTTTAAATATCTAAATATAATATAAATTCTTACTCTCATTTTATAATTTTGTCTATAAAGTGAACTAATATTTATCAATCAACTTTTATGTATCATTTTTTGTAATACCTTTCGAATTTGGTTTATTAATCTCTAGCTCTTCATTCTCTAATTTCACTTTCTATTCTTAACCTTTATCCTTTTCCAAAGTTATTGATCTCATTCTATCACTTTTTTAATAACTATCCATTCTTTAATGTAAAAGTGGAGATTATAATCTTTCTCCTAATATATTTGATTATTTCAGTTCCTATTTGAATATTACTTCAGATTGACGAATATCTTTTGTTTTTATATTTTGCATTTCTAAAGACAAATCCTTTGTTGTATTGAATGCTTTTTTCACTAAGTTGTATAATTGTTGGAAATCTTCTGATTTTAATCTATTTACATTGAAATTTGTTTTTGTAATTTTATCTTCTTACAACATTAACTTGGTGTCAAAATTTTCTTTAAGCTTATCAAATAAAGAATGTAAATCATTAACTCGTTCTCCTAATTCATCAATTCTTTCAAATTTTTAATTGAACGACCTAATCCTCTCTTCCAAGTGATTGACCTTCTTTAACAATGTAGTTTCATACTACTCCATTCTATCCTCAATAATCTTTAATTTATATTCTTATTGCTCTTTTAACATCGTTTCGAACTAACGATTTATTAAATTTTATATTGTAACATATTCTAATATTAATTAAAATTTCGATTATTAAAATTCTCTTCATTCAAATTATAATAAAATTATTTAGAAATTTGATATCCTTTATTTCATCATAAGTTGATTTTTAATGTTTTAATATAGTTACAGATGTTTCGTCTGCAATTTCAGTAATTGATACTATAGAACTATATCGATTATGTTAATATATTATCTTAATTAATATTTTTTGTACTGATTAAATTTATTTGTATAATTTTATCATATAATTTTTAATTTATTTAAGAAGAAAAGACATATATAAGACAAATAGATTGATACAATAATAGTATATTAAATAAATATAATAAAACAAAGTAAAAAATTTATATTATTCAATAAAATTATAATTAAAAAAGTAAACGATACAGTCTAATTTATTTATTAACAACTGAAGAAATTAGAAATAAAGTTCATAAGATAAGTAAATTATACTAAATTCGAAAATGATTAACTAGATTTAGTAAAAATAGTTAGTTGAAAAGAGAGAATAAAAATATTTTAAAATTATTCTACCTTTTAGATTTATAAGATTTTAATTTTTAAGCATAAACACTATTAATAATCTAATATATTTTATTCAAAATGTAGGTGTATATTGCAAAAACCTATCATTTATTATTGGTAAAGATCTGAATTTGGAAGAAGGTTAATATTTAAAAAGTATATTGAGATTTTATAAAATCATTATAAGGAATAAATTTTTATTAGTTTTGTAGAATTAAAAAAGCTTTTAGGGAGTTAAATAAGTTATTATAAAATAGATAAAATTAAATTTATTGATTTTGCTCTTAAAGTTTTAAGAGTTAAAAGCTCAATTTCAAATTTTTACGTATATATGCTGAAGTATATTATCTTTCTTAATTAGGAGTTAATTTGATTTATTTCAAATTAGCATTGAAGTTGTCTTTGATTCTTTACAAATTTACAGGTTTATTTTAAGTAGAATTATTTTTTTGTCTTTCTTAAAATAAAAAGTATTCTATTATTTTTCGTTAATTAATATACAATTTATTATTTATAAGTAATCTATGATTAAAGGTATATTGCTAATAAATGGACTATTACAGCATATCGTATCGATTATAATTTCCGGATAATGCTCTTGCTATGATTATTCAACTACAATGTGTTAGAATTATAATTAATGTTAAATACATTACAATATGTGTGGAGAATTGAATTGCGAAAAAATCAGTAAAGAAGAAGTTTTTAAAAATACTAATTATAAATGTTAATGGGATAATATCAAAGGTACTTGTGAATCTCATAAAAAAAACGATTGTAGTGATGTTAATAAAAATGATTGTGCTAATTACATAACAAAGGATTTATCATGCGATTTAAGAGATGGCAATTGCTATAGTTATGAATGCGATAAGGCTTCATTTAATGCATGTCGTCATGACATATGTTGTATCGATAATGATAAATGTTAAATTGCTCTTAAGAATTTTAGTTGTAACAATTTAGAACTTACAAAATGTAAATTTTATTATCCTGGTAATGGTAAAGTCTGCAATTTAAATGACATGGACAAATGCTAAACTTATAATTATTATTATAATAAGGACTTATACTTTGATTTTAGATGCAGTGAATGGAGCGATTCTAAGGCTGGATGTATAGATATTTATTGTATATATGATGATATTCAAAAATTATGTCGTCATCGTAAATGTGTTGAGATAGATGAATAAAGTAAGTGCAAATCAAATAGAATTAATGACAATGATAATTAAATTTAGTTATGCTAATGGAAAGACAACTTCTGTTAAGATGTTAGAGAAAAAGATATACTATAATTTTCAAAAATTGATTGTGAAGCGAAAACTGCAAATAGTTATTTTTGGAGCGATAATAATAAATGCGAAAAGTGCAAATAAACTTAATTAGTTGCAACTTAAGATCCTTGTTATGGTTGTTGTAGTCCAAATTTTTCAATTGCTAATTGTTCTGAGTTGCAAAATTATTATCCTAAACTAACACACTGTTTTTAATGTTCTCTTACTTCAAATTGCACTTAAGTGAAATCTGAATACCATAATCTTAAAAGCTGTTTTGATTTTCCTGCATGTACTGATTGTTCTGCATAGAATGAATGTCCTTAATGTCCTTAATGTCCTAAATGTCCAGACTGTCCAGACTGTTTTGACAAATTTTCAGAATATGTCTAATGTCAGAATATATAGACATTTGAACTTTCTGAATTAATCTAAATCTATAATGAAATATGCAATTAAACTATTCCAAACGAGGATGGCCAAATAAACCCTAACTATAAGGAGTATTAGCCTGTAGCAATTACTTTTATATGTGTTGCAGGAATCGAATTCTTTATTATTGTTTTTTTATGTTTTAAACATTATGGAAGTAATATGAATAATTTTCAAGCTATTATAAACTGATGAAATTAATACATTTTATAATCTAATTTTGATAAATTAAAGATAATTTATAAAAAAAGAAACCGATTTAAAAATAATTATATCAGTATTATTTGCTTATAAGAGTAACATTTCTTAATCTTCTTCAATCTAAAAAAATTATGATTTTATGAGATGTATTCATTTGGTAATCATAAAATTAAGAAATCTTTAAAAAATTAATGAAAAGGAAGGTATCAAAGTATTTTTAATCTTACAGAAAAATGGAATAAGTATAAATTATTTATCAATCAGTTCTAATTTCTTCTCACGAATATTTGTATATGTAATTATAAATTAGCTATTTATCAAATACTATTTTATTAAGAATAATAATAATGTCCAATAACAAAAAAGTTCTCATTTTTTTATTAAACCCAAATCTTCTAATTTTCTATCTTAACAAGCTGAATATTATATCCAAATAAGATAAATAATATATGTTTAGAAAAATTGATTCAAAAATTATTATTGATTAAGAAATTAATAATAGATATTGAGTCAATTTAAACAAAAGAATTTAATTCTTACAGAAGTTCGCGAATTACCAAAACTAATCAATTAATTTTTACTTTCTGATTAAATCATAAAAATTGGCTATTATAGTAGGGATTAGATTAAGATTTTTAGGAAAGTTTAACAAAAAAAAAGAAAATCATAAAAGTTTCTAAGGTAGCTTTCAGGTTTTATTTGATAAAGTTAATTTTATTTAACTACCTTGAAACCCCAAATAAAATTGTTTAGTCTTAAATCTTTTTGAATTTTAGAATATCATAATAATAAATATAACAGAAAAGATCTTTTAAATATGTATATAAATATTAGTCACTTTGAAGGTCTCTAATCTGAAATATTAGAATTAATAGCTTTCATAATAATTTCCTTAAATTCTTAAAAGGAGATCTTAAATAGTAGAAATGTTTACAGAACCATCACCATTAGCATCTACTTCAGCCAGCAATTCTTTCCAAACTTCATCACTAACAGCAGCTTCGTTACAACCAAAAATGCCTTTTATTTCATCGATTGAGATTGACCCACTTCCGTCTTTATCAAACATTCTGAAAGCTTATTCTAATCTTGCATCTTCAAGTAGTTTCACTTTATTAAATGTAGCTAATACAAATTCTATATTAATAGATTAAATTTTGAACCTGAGTAATCAATGCTTCCATTTTTATCTTGATCTATATATTTCATCAATTTAGCAACTTCTAATTCTGCATCAGTATAACTCATTACTTTTGAATATCCTACATAATAATGTTAATAATAATGATACCAATAATTAGTTCATCTTTCGAGAGTCTTCCATCTCCATTTAAATCTAGAGCCTAAAATTGTTATAACAACTCTTATTTTTCTTAACTTGTAGCCAATTAATTTACCATGAATGTTAATGCAGCCTCTTAAAATTTCTTTTCTACTCTAAACGTTCTTAGATTATTAAGAACCTTAGTTAATTAAGGCAAATTCATTTCAGTTTTTTTAACATAAGTAGTTATCCATTGATCTCTTTAAGCTTATTCAGCACTTATTCTTTTTTTAGGATCTCTTTCTAACATCTTTTTAATCAACAATTTAGCTTCATATGAAATTTAGTTCCATTCTTCTCCATCAAAAGTTAATTAACCTTCTTTAACATTTTCCAAAATTTCCTCTTCATCTTCTCCATTAAAAGGTGGTAGTCCGCAAAGTAGAATATACAAAATCACTCCGCAAGACCAAACATCGCATTTTTCATCATATCTTCTATCTAGAACTTCAGGCGCTATATAATAAGGCTTAAAATATAATATATTTATACTGTTCCCAATTTTTAGTTCATTTTATATCCAGATTCGAATACCCTACTTGTTCCAAAATCAACTATCTTTAATAATGCCTATGGTTTATTGGCTTCATATAATATGTTCTCAGGTTTTAAATCTCTAAATTATATATAAAATTATATAACCTATGTACTATTTTACTTTTGTGGAGATAATTAACTGCACTAAGAATCTGTTTCATAGTTTCTGCAGCCTTTCTTTCTGAAAAGGCTTATTGATCTTAGATTTTATCAAAAAGTTCTCCGCCTGTACATAATTCTGTCACAATATATATATTTTTATTATCTTAGTAAAACTCGTATATCTTTATTATATTTGGATGATCCTATTATATATCTATTAAATTCTACTAATCTCTTTAATATTTCAATCTCTATTCTCAATCTCTCAACTTCAAGATTGCTTGCTTTTTCTTTCGAAATTACTTTTATTGCTCTAATTTGATTTGTAACTTTATGAATGCCTTTACGAACTTCTCCAAAAGCCCCTAATTATATACACTCATCTAAACCTTTTCCTATAGGTGGTTTAAGCAGAGTATAATCATTTGATATCGATCCATGTTTTTCAGCAACCATGCCTGACGAAGAAATTTAAAAATGAGCTACATCCTTTACTAATCATAAAATCAATTTAACTACTTTTGTTTGGATTATCGATTTCTTCATGTTTACTCGATCCACAACCCATATTCAAAAATATCAATAAAAATAACAATATTTTCCAAATAAATTGAGCTTTTTTAATAGATATTGCATTTTTTTCTAGAAATTCGTTGCTTTTTTTCTAGTTTCAAAGAATTAAGTTATAATACATTTACTAAAGATTAAAAAACTATTCATTTTAATAATTATTATATTTATTACTAAATTAATTAGAATTTTAATATATAAAATAATTAACAATTTATCTTTTAGCCAAAAATGCTTATAAAAAATAGATATTTAATACATTTAATTTATATTTTATAGTTTGAATCATTTATTAATTGACTATCATAAAAGTTTGAAACATAAATCTCTAAGTTTTAAGCCATTTAGAAAATTTGTTTCGGGAATTATATTAAGAAAGTTTTTATGAAAATAATTTGTAATAAATCTCCTACAATTAACAGACTAAAATTTTGAATTAATTTTATTTATTTTATTAATTAATGAATTTCTTAAATTCATTAAATAGTTTAATTGATTTAAAGATTCATCAAAATAAAACTCTTTTCTAACTTTCCATCTCAACAAAAAATACATTAGTTTTTTGATTAATATCTTTTTTTATATTTTTAAATTAAAATTGAATTTAATTATTTGCAATTACAATTAAGCAAGTGATTTAACAGATTAAAAATGAATTAATTTTATATTTAAAAAAATATATAAATAGATTTTTGAGTTGAAATATAGATTGTAATTATTTTTATTTCAATTCATTCTTCAATTTATTATAATATCGAATTCAATTTTTTAGTAATTTAGTCATCCAATTTAAGTTTTTCTTTCAATTTTGTGATTTCATTTTCATCTTGTAGATTAGTTATTTCTTGTTACATTTCCTCTGTTTCCTCTTTTCTTACAGTTGATTGAAGATCTAAATCATCAATACATTAAATATTGTCAGTAAATATCACTCCTTCACTTGATCTTTTTATCCAAGGAGCTTCTGGTTTATTTTCAACTACTTTAGGCTTTAAAAATAATAACTTTAATTACAGATATTTTTTGAAGTAACTATTCATCAAATAAAATTGGTTATGAAGGGAATTCAACAATTGGTAAACAGAATGACATTCTAATTTAAACAGAATATTTTTTTAAGGGTAACTAGATAGCAGGATATATTGAACAAAGTCTATTATGTTATGGGAACAACTAAAATTCTTGTATTTTTTAAAACTCCTCTTCAGGAGGAGTATCCAGTAAATCATCACGTAATAATTCCATTAAGACTTATAATTAAACTCTAAATTCTATCTAAGATAAATGCTCATGAAGCAGAGTGAAAGTCTCAAAAGCTTCTTCTAAATTTCCTAAGATAACATCTAAAATTGCACAATTATATAGATGTTCATATATGTTGTAAGTCTTATTAGTAAAATCAAAATCTTCAAGAGAATTCTAATTTATTAATTACGTATTCCTCGATTTCTTTATTTCTTTTTCTTTTAGATCATATGAAAAACGAAGGCATTATTTGGCTTTTGAATATTATCCCAAATATGTGTAAAACAAACCTTTATAGAAATAGATATCTGATGATCTAAATATTAATCCTTCTTACTATTGTTTTTAGATTTAGCATATTGTACTTAAGCTATCTTCCAAAATTTTAGTAGATATTTATTAACTAGTGTCTTTGAGTATAGTTAGTACTTATTTATCAATAATGGCTTCTTGATTGTGCATTTCTTCTATTATGATAGATAATTCATTGAGTGCTGAATTTAATTCTTTGCCATAAATTAAGACTTTAACTTTCTCATAATGACCTTCAAGGGTTTTGCAATTATTAAATGCTTAAATGGCTTCATCATAAGCTCCAATTAAGAAATATAAGATTCCTATACAATGATAATCTATTGAATATTGTTCCCTTAACTCAACATATTTTTAAAGATCTAAATAAGCTGTTGCTACGTCACCCATCATAGTTAATAGTTTGCATCTGTTAAGATAAGATTCTGGGTGATTTTAGTCCAAACTTAAACAAATTGAAAAATCATTCACTGCTTATTTAAATAATTAACGTTAACATTAAAGTAATCCTCTAACGTAATAATGTTGTGCTTGATTATCTTCAGATTTTTCAATTGCTAATTCTAAATCCAATGCAGCTTAATCTAGATTTCCTAGGGCAAAATGTAAAATGCCTTTATAGAATAGTAAATTAGATTATTCACAAAGTTTAGCAGCCTTATCAAGTAAATCTAATGCCTCTTTAAGATATTTAATTCTATTTTCTTCACTCATTTTTTCCAAACTAGAACAATATTTTTTTATTTATATAATAGCTTAATAAAATAGGGGTTCCATCTTATTAGGAAGCATCTTATGAGCATCCAAAAACTCTCTTTTGCTTTATTCTAATTCATTATCCTCATATTTTATTATACCATGACAAAGGAGTTTATTATATAACGATGCCTATAAATTGTAATAAATTTACTTTCTCCAATAGATTCTCTTAATACAATTCTAAGTCTTGGTTAGCTAAATTGTATTTTGATAAACAAAAATATCCATAAGCTCTATATTGGTGTGCTTAAAATTTAAGATTATCACTCTAATGATTCTTAGTAATCATTTCTGTTAATAAATGAGTGCCTTCCTCAAATTTTCTCTTCATTAAATAAATAGCTCCTTCTACAAATAATTCAAATTTCTATAGTTATGTTTTATCAACATCAAGATATGCAGCTCTATCAAGTTCATGTTAGGCAGAATAGTAATCATTTTACTCAATTTTTATCTTTACAATTTCATAGAGGGCTTTAGTGACTGGTTTTTTTTCACTATTAAATTTAATTGACTATTCAAAAGCTAAAAGAGCATCTTAAAGACGTTCTAAAATAAAATCAATTAATTTACTCTACTTTTGCATCAGTATTCCTTTAAAATAATATACTTCTGAATCATTTGGACTAATTTCAATTAATATATTCATATCTTATTTTGCTTTTTCATAATCTTTAATATCTAAATAAATAGTGAATCTTTTTAAGACAATAGGTTTCTATTTTTAATATTCTTCAAATTCAAGAGCCTTATTCAACTCCTCTATAGATTACTAAATTTTATTTGTTTATTTATAACAATCACTTAAACCGACATAACTAACAGGCTTTTTTGGATTAATTTAAACAGCTGTATAAAAATCCTTAATAGCTTTTTCATAATTCTTATGTTTTAAATATAATTTAGCTCTAAATATTAGAGCCTCAAAATATCTGTTAAAGTAATTGATACCTTAAGATATTACATTTATTGCTTCATTTATGTGATTATTTTTTTTCAGAGACATAGCTAAATACATATAAGCAGTTTTTTTGAATGTTGGAAATGTTTTAATGAGAGTTTAAAATTACTCTATATATTTCTCTTCTAAATCTAAAGACATATAACATAATCCTGAAAGATATAAAGCTTCAGGATTTAATCCGTATTTGTTAAGATAATTTTAAAATATTTTTAATGCTTCTTCTGTCTTGTTATCTGTAAATAGTTTCTTGCCTTCATTTAATTCACTGCCTGTTGTTATTTCATTGTAAACAATATTGTTTTTACTGTGATCATCAAGATTTTAAATAAAACTTTCATCTTAATATAGTTTAATTCATTACAATTATGAGAACTGACGGAATGAATTTTCTTTATTCTATTACTTGACGAACGATTAATTTAAGGATTAAGACAATTTGTTGAATCATATATAACTCTCTTATTTGGTTATTTGTAATAATTAGCTTATTGATGAATCCCATTTCCACTTATATGTTAACTAATCGATTTGTTTTTTATTCTTCTTACTTCAGTAGTAGGATTTTATTGTAAGACTTTTGGTGGTAATTCTGAGGGTGTTACTTAATTAATTACTTCCCACATTAGGTTGACTACCCAATTTTAAAACTATTGTAGACGGTTCCTTATAATTATTTTTTGTATGCCTTGACTCTCTTAGCATCGGTGGTCTTGTAAGCCTACTGTTAGAGTTTATATTACATTTTCTTCTAAATTTATTTGAAAAATATGACAATATAAATATTAGATTAATTTAAATAAATAATTTAAGTTAGCATAAAAAAACTAAGAACAACGCTTACAAATCCTCTTCAAGTATTTATTCAACTATCTCAATAACTTTTATATATTAAATCTATTGATTATATTAAACAATAATGTATTATTAAGAATTTTGAAATATAAAGTAATAAATTTCAAACATACTTTTTCAAATAATTTTCATTATTTTTTTAAGATTTAATAATCGCCAAAAATAATTATCACAAAAAATCATCGTTATTTTTAATCTCTCTATTTTTACTATATTTTGTGATTGTCTAAAAATATAAAATTATTATATTAGAATTAATGAATAACTATTTTAATAGATAAGTTTCAATAAAATTTATTGAAATACTAAGACTTTTTTAGAATATGTAATTGTTATTCCTATCATAATCGAATCATTTTGAGATTGTATAATAATTTTATAATTTTTAAACAATATATAAGATATTATATTTTTATGTTAGAAATATTATTCTATTAATCAATTGTAAACTATTATTATGGCTAACTATTTAATAAATAATTAAATTAAAATCAATAAATTAACATATTGGATGTATGATTTATTAACTTTTTATATTAATTGTTAATGTTAGATTGAAATTAATGAAGATTTAAATATCAAAGTTATCAAGATTGAAATAATAATTTTCGAGCATAAAATTAGTATAATAAAATTTATGTAGAATTGGTTATAAATTAATAAAAAAAATAATCAATCATTTAATTAAGAAATTATAGCTGTGCCTCTTAAAGTCCAATATTCTGGTTTCTCTGTTTTACTCATGAGATCCTAATAGATTAGATAAAAATATATTACAATAGATAAAATAAAATTAGTAGATTAACCTGTAGTTGAGAGAACTCCAGTTCTATTTGATGTTTTATAACAAGGACAACTAACGAATAGATTATAAATTTACTTATAATATTCTTCGCCAATTTAATATTCCTCCATGGGTTAGAAATACATCATGGCAAGAGGGAAATAAATTTATCCCACTTATTATTCAATTAATGTTTCATGTTGATAATCCCAACGTGCTCCTTCCAAATAAAGACCATACACATAAACTCCATCTTTAATTTCATCCCTAATTCTATCTTGTTCTATGTCTAACACTTTAAACTTGAAATTTAATTTATTTATTGGAATCTTATATTTTCTAGAATGTGTTTATAAAACACCAGTCAAAAATCCTTGAGGATAAAATAATCCAGACATCCAATAAGCAGGAATGAAATCCTTTTCCATCCAAGATCGAATAAAATTTACTCTAGCAATTAGATCTTTGAACCAACTTGATAATGGTTTCAATGTAGAATATGATTGTTTCATCCAATTAGGAGGAATGGCATTATTGAGAAATGCTAAATACATTTCATCTAATTCCTAAGAGATCAGTACAAAACCTTTTATGGCTTATTACAATTAATTCAATGTGGATGATATTAACTCTAGTAATCTATTAAATTTATCAATTTCTTAAAATAAGACTGTTGATAAAGATTAAACACTTCCATTCTCGGTTATTTAGAAATGTCTTGAATTACAGGTATTTTTATCTAAAGTCTCTGGTAGATTACTTTGGAAGTAAATTGCCTTTTCCATAACAATCATATCAGGTGATTTCTGAGTACTAGTACTACTGACACGAGGCTATATAGATAATATAATATCTAATATTTTTTGGCTCTCCTAAGTTTAAAATACAATGTTAGCATTTTCATGCATTCCAAATACTTCAGGGTCTTCTTAATTAGGCAATTAAGATATATAATTGATATAATCATCTTCTGGCAAATAATATTTTCCACTATTTGAGAATTTTACATTGGTTTCAATATGATCGCCTAAATATTTTTTCAAAATTGATGTTAAACATACTCTATCTTAATCATCGGTAACTCTCCCGCCATAATTTATTTAACCTATCATAAACTACATAGCATCCCAAGGAAGTTCATCTTCTTGTGATATGAACATTTTCATCATCTAAATACTTATGTCTAGATCAGAATCATTAAATTCATATGAGATATTGAATCCTAGAGGACCAAATTTTCTTCTTTCTTAAACAATTGCATGAAAGAATGAAATACTGAAAAATAATTATTTGAATAACTTTTGTTGATTGTCTACTTACTGAAATTCTTAATATGATCTTAACAAATTTGATTTCAATCCTCTAGGTGGTTCTGTAGTAAGTTTTAAACCATTTTGTAAAGTGCTTACAGGAAAGTAAGCAGCAGGCATGGATGTCAAAAAGATTCTAAAATTATTATTAACCTCTATATGATGCGAAGTAAGAGATTCCATCAATTTTTCTAATTATGGCATCCAAGATCTTGCTAAATGACAATTCTAAAGCATAATCCAAGTTCCATCCTTTTATCCTTTCTAAATTAAATTCTCTGCCTTTTTTCCTTATCCTTATCCCAAAGATATTACATCAATTTAACTTTGTTGTTCTTTTGCCAATTTAAATAAAGTTTAAGTAGGATCTGCACCAGGAGATAATATAAATATAATCGGAGTATGTGGTTCTGATGATTAATATATTTCTTCCATGGAGGATGAAGCTAAATTAATATAGAATTCCCCAAATAGTTCAATGACATATTCAGTTAGACCAAACATAATTTTTTCAGGCTTTAGAGCTTTTATAATTAACAATCTATAGAAAGGATTAAGAGTCGAGCATACAGCAAGCGGAGATTAAGATGGAAATGATGCTTAATAAATGTCATCCAATTATACAAACTCCTTCCAATATAATAAGTTATTCTTAATATCTGAAGATAAGTCTGTTAAATCTGTAATCTATTCTTAGATACATAGAATTAAATTCCATTGGGAATCTTTTAAGAAGATCTTATCAGGATTGATTATTGGAGTAGATGGTATCTAATCTCTTAATAATAAATTCCATGCTGCATTTGAAACAGATCCACTTTATCTCTAAACTTAAGCACAAATAAGAAATGAAAATATCTTTCTATGTTATTAGAACAGACCTCTACATATGTCTTTGAAGACTGTTTAAGTTATAGTTTCTTCTAAATATAATAATCTTTCACTTAACAAATCAGTTTTAGGTGTGAGATTAAGAGAAATATTATAAAGTTTTTTGAAATATTGAAGTGAATATTAATACATGGGATCGATTAAACTCATATCCGAAATAACAAAGTATAATATAGTTCCTCTAATAGCAACTGAATGATAAAGATTTCTTGATTCATTAATCTATTATTCCACAATAATGGTTTCCTCAAGGGATTTTTAAATGTCAGCCGATTAAAATTTAGAAACTTCAAGAGTGTGAATCAATTATTCATTATCTAAGATCATACCTTAAGCATTGGCTAATAGATCTAAAATGGAATCCTAAGCTCCTTTAAGTTGTTTATTTGCATTACTCATTTTTATAATGATTTCGTCTCTTTATTTTTCAATTTCAGGTTTTTCAAATTTCATAACATCACCTAATAGTTAATCACATAATCCTTCAAATGTAATACTAAAATTAATCACAGTTGTTTTTATAAACACTTCAGGTAGATAATTAGGATTGGCTATTTTGGTAGTAAAATATAATTTAAATTAAGTATGATAATCTACTTTTTAGTCTCCAACTTTAATGAGTCTACGTCCCTCTACTTCAATAATCTATTTTTAAAGAACAGAATCAACGGATGGCTCTAATTTCTCTTCTACTTCTTCAAATAATACTTCATATCCTGAACTTATGCATTACTATAATCCTTTTAAGAAATGTGAATCTGTAAATCTCATTACTTTTAATTCTTTATTAAATTATTTTAACCATTTATTGGCTTATCCTTATGGATCTATCATCAATGGCCAACGATCAGCCCTGGTTACTATTACACCATTGTCAATAGAAATGGCATCATTAGGTAAACCGCAAATCACCCAATCCCTAATAACTATTTAATTTTCAAGTGTTGTAGATAGAGAATAGTTATCTGAAAAAGGAATTTCTAATTCTTTTAATTTTTAAATAGCATTTTTTATTAGTTAATCTCTATATTAACCTGTAAATGCCCCTAAATAACTAACTGTACTTGCTGCCAAAAATACATCACCAATTATTTATTATAAAACTTATTCAATTAATTTAATTTAATCTTTCCATCTTATACCTTCGTCAGCTAATAAGTATGTTAATTTTTCTGCTGCTACCAATCTCTTTTTTGTTCTTTCTAATTCTTTTTCTAATTCATTTTTCTTTTCTACAGTTTCGTCGCATTCTTTTTATAATTTAGCTACTCTATCTCTCACTTTCTATAATTCCTCTTATTTTACTGCTAATTCTTTAGTTTTTACTTCATATTTTAATTACATATCTGCAACTTTCTTTTTTTTAGGTTCCACCTCTTTTGCAATCTTCGAATAACTATCAATAGCTCTACACCACATACAAAGACTTTTGCAAGCCTAACTTTTTTAAGCAACACAAATAGGATCGAATTCAGGTTTTATTGTAATATATCTCAATTTTTTTAACATTTGTTCATTAATTTATGTTTTATCATATTTAATTAATCTATCCATAAAGTCATTGCTAAGCATAACTGATTTTGCTGAATTCCAATCCGTTTTTTCTTATAATAATATGCAAACTGCTTCTAATACTAATTATACGACAGCAGGAGGATTAATAAATCCTTTTATTTCAGCAATATCGTTTTTATTAATTCTTTATAAAGCTTCTTCAGCTTCTTTAAGTGCTGGTAATGCTTTGTTTAATTCAGCTTAAGCTTCTTCTGTTATTATTTTAATTTCAGCTGCTTGTTAATTCACAATTTAAGCCTCATCATTCACAAGTCTTTCTTTCAAATTAGCTTCACTTTAATCAATTGCCAATTATTTTAAAAATTATTCAGTTTTTGCTGATTATTCAATCAATTATGGTTAGATCTCTTGCATTTCAACTTTTAATATAGCCACTGTCTCATTAGCTTTGAATAATTTATCTAAACCATCTGCTAATTTTCTTTAAACCAATCCATGTTCTTATTATTTTTAAATTAATAAATCTGCATAGAGTTAAATCTAATCAAGATACGATTTAGGTGTTGTATAAACTTATCTTCTCAATTCCTTTTAATATTTCTCACATAATTCTGCAACTTAAAGATTTACATCCATGCACATTTAAGCTAGTTGTTCTTTCTATTTTAGATTAGGTATTTTATCTAGAAACTTATTTGCCACTTCTAATAATGCTTCTTTGGGCCATTAAGTAAACCAATCAATAGTACAACAATTTACTAAAGATGGAAATTTACGACATCTTATTCTTAGTTGATTTCCTACTGGACTCATACATAAAACAATATGTAAAGAATTTCTAATGCCTTCTACAAAATACGTCCATAAAGATTCAGGAGAATCTAATCTCTTTGCTTTAAGTGCTAATGGTCTTATGGTATTATATACTTATTCCAAATCTTCTTTTTTTGAAAACAAATTTGGAACTTCTCCTGTATTAAGAATGTTATTAATATCTTCTAAGAAACTTTCTTAAACGATCTAAGCTTCGTTAAATATGAATGTTAATGGAATTCTTTCACCTCCAGTTTTCATAAGAATTTTAATCAAATCAGCTCTAAATGAATCAGCATTATAAGTTTTGACAATTTCAATCTAAAAGATTTCAGACCTCATTAGAAAAGAAGCTAATTTAGTTAGACTCTATTTTCCAGATCCACCAACACCTATCAACATCGCATTTCCTCTTGGTTATCTAAAGATTCTAGAAATTCTTAAAATATGTTCTAAAGCATCATCAAAGAAGACTAATTCCATTTTATCATTAGTAGCCATAATATAATCATCTAATTTATCTTGTAATGATTTCACAATAACTTTTCTTTTTTCCGTAACCTCCTCATATAAGACATTTGCAGCTTCCAATTTCAAAATATCACTAAATAAGATATTGTTTGTTATATCATCTTTATTAACACTGAAGTATCTCATTAATAATTCTACTGCAGTATTGTAAAACCACAACTTATCTTAGACACTAATTAAACGATCACAAAAAACTCTTGCACATTCATGAACCCATAATTTTGCAATTGTATCATTACTACTATTATTACATGATATGGGTCTTATCATTAATAATCCTTAAAACACTTTACTAATGTCTCTGGAATTAAAAGTATAATGAAACTTTGCTGGAATAGGTAATAATTCTTATGATATTCTTCTAAATAATTCAACAGTAATCCTTGTAATTTAATCACTAGTTTTCCTAACGTTTTCACTGAAATTTATGCTATTAAAATATCCTTTCAAAATTGATCCATAAATCATCTCCAAAATTGAATCCGATTGATTTGGCATGTTGAGTACATTAAATTGTCTTACAAATCTTTAAGATAATTGATTTCTTCCACCACCTGGAGGACCACCAGCTATTAATACAGTAACATCTTCAATGTGCTTCCAAAATAACTTTGTACGATCAAATGTTCCTTATAATTCGATCATTTATCTCAAAAGTTCAATACAAGGTTATGCACCGTATTTTTCTAAGGCTGGCATGTTAATATCATCTATAAATATGGCAATCGATTCATTGACTCTTGCTCCAAATAATATTTTTCCCTTCTTTATCAATTTAGATTCTATTGCCAATTAAGTTTGTTTTGATTTTGTTTAAGCTGAAAAATTCAATAACACAGGTTATACACTCTCATTCAATTTCATTTCAAAAAGCAATGATTGCACTAACATAGACTTACCAACTCCTGTTTATCCAGTAACTAATGTAGGTATTTGTTCTCTAATCAACAATTACATAATATATTAGAATTTTAATGTATCTACTGTTTAGACAACTATGCTGAAAAAAGATTAGTCTTTTACAAATTAAAACTCTTATAATTAAGATTCCCATGATTGCAATGTAGTAAAGTCATTTCCATCTACATAAAAGTCAAAAATAGTATCTCCTTTTGGATAGAGCAACGATTAAAATTGGTCTTTTACATAGGTGGCAATCTAAAATAATAATTAAATAAATTAAATATAAATATATAAATGTATGAATAAATGTTTAGAAGAATGTTCCTAACAGTAATTAGGCAAATATTTACACTTTGTATATATTTGTTTAATTACTTCTAGAAATTTAATATTTGCAGGTACCTTATCCCATCCTTTTATAATACTCAAAAAGATAGGGGCTAATTTCACTGCAAAATGTTTAAGAGTGTGAAATGATTTTTATAATACATACCTTATCATAATATTTTTATTCGAATGATGAACACAATCCCCAAATACAACTATATGCAAATACAGCTGTAATTTATTTTTGTAATTCAGCGGATTTCTAAGTAAGAATAGTTTTTAAAAAGTATGTAAATATATTGCATACACTTTTAACTCTTTAAATCTCTATTGTGATGAATGGTTCGTCAAAGTGCTTGAGTTTTTCTGATAAAAATTTATATTAGGATTTAAATAAATTTCTAATTAGATCCAAATATTTAGATTCAATTTGAAGTGATTTCTTTTGTCTTTCTTTTAATTAATTACAGCATTTTATTTGACCTTTTTCTTAATCCAAAAATGTCTCTTCAATCCAACATTCGACATAATTGTACCAATTTATATCTTCAACTGTCATGTAAACCATTCCACATCTGCTTACAGTTGCTGGAGATGCTACTTGTAAATCTTATACTTCAAACAACATCCTTAATTCATGTCTTAATTTAATTCTTTCTGAATTAGCCAAACATAAGGTCATAGAATCATCTAGAACTGAATTCATATTTTCGATCCATAAAGCATCAACTGGCCCATCAAAAACGATCCAATGTCTTTCTTTACTATTATTGCATTCCCTTATTATAGAACTTGCTAAACCATCTTACCATTCATTAGTGAAAGGGTCTACTTCTCCATAAAGTTCTCCCATTGAAATAGACTTCGGATTTAAAATTACATATTGTAATTCTTAAAATCTTGGATCCTATGATAACTTTTAAACTCTTATTTCAGATATAGTTTCAGCCAATAATTAATAACAATTCGTTTTACCTGATCCACTACCTCCAACAATCATTGTTCCAAATCTAACGTTTTATGTATCAAATAATTGTAACATTTTAGTAGTAAAAGTTGGTATGCATTACAATTTAAATTATTTACATTTTTTGTTTAATTATTACTCTAAAAATTCAAATGGCGAATTAGCTATTTCAACTTTTGGAAATAAATCTTAAATTAAAGCCATAAATAGTGGTATGTCATCTTTAAGGAATTTAGGAATATTAGCATCACGCATAGCTTTTATCAGTACAATGTCTTCAGGAATAGTTGTATCTGCTCTCTTCAACGAACCAGCCATTACAAGTAATGACTTAACTGCTCTCATACCAAAGTCATAATGGTCTTATTGTGATAATTATTGAGAAGACAGTTTATATAGCTATACCATTTTACTTGATAAATCATTCGCATTTTCAAAACCTTCAGCAAATAACATAATTTCAGCAATTAATCTATAATCAGGAATCATCATAGCCACAGGTCGAAATAGTGATTTTAGATTATCTGGCAATTCAGTTCTCCCAGCATAACCAGGATTCATAGTTATAAAAACACCATAAGTATTCTTCAATTAAATATGTCTTCCATCAAATAGAAATTCAGTCATTTATTATAATTGTGCTATTCGAATAGTCAATAATTATTAGGCTATGACTGAAAGAACTTCAATATCAATTCTATTAAATTCATCCAAACATGCCCAAGCACCTTGTTATGCTAATCCACTAAATAATTTATTCATTGTAGCAGCTGTAATTTAATCTGAACAATTAAATACAATGCAGTATCTTCCTAAACACTTAGCTAAATCTTTTGTTGACTCTGTTTTTCCTGTGCCAGCTGGTCCTGCCGGAGCAGCTCCCAATTAATTAGTTAAAGCAGATGTAATCGTAATCCAACAACGATCTGTAAGTGGAGTAATAACCAATCTGCTTGTAGGTCCTAAATATTCATATCCATAATGGAACACACTTGTAACTTACTTAACCAAACAATCATCATATTCATCATCCCAATAATATCTTAATTATTATTACCATTAGAAATCAGATGCTGATTCAATACTGCTATCAGCTAACTTTAAAACTATATCTCGATTATGAACCTCTGTAGTAATCAATGAGACAATGGTTTTTCTTTAAACAACTGATAAATCTCCTCTTACTAAAGCTGTAAGTTGTTTCAATTACATTTCCATCATATCATGCCATTCATAAAGAGCATTAGCTTTGACGCCAGATTCATTAATAGCATCTTCTGTATTGATTGACCAAAGAATTTAACTTACAACAGCTACAATCTATGATTTATGATTAAGGATCCAATCTGTTTTAGTTTTTTACATTCCATTTAAATAATCCTGTAAACCTTGTTTACACAATTTACGTAAAGTGTCAACCATTTCCAATTCCAATAAATGTAACCACGATTCAACATTTCCTCTTGCAGGTATGGATTTAAAGTATTATATTAATTCTCCCTCTGGTGAATAAATTCCTAATATAACATTAGATTGATCACCAAAATACAATTTTACCAAAGCTTCAAAACACTAGCCTAAATGAGATTAGACTGAATTGATATCTGTTTACTTAGATAAAATTTCTAATAGTTCGTCATTAGATAAGAAATAAAATCTTGGGAACGATCCTCTCTTTACTTCTAGATAATCTTCTAAAGATTTTTCTATTTATTCTAAAGTCTCTAATGTTTTAGTTAAATTATCAAGCATATTTTGCATGGCTAATAACCTCATAATCTATGGTCTTAAATTAACTTATTTCACTAATTTCTTAATCAATCTATCGCAACTATCAAATAATTAAGATTCATTCGATAATTGCTTTTTTATATCTTAACTACTAAAAATACTCTCCAAATACATCCATTTCTTTTAACACTCCACCCATTTCTCTATTATATCTGATAACAATAATAAATCAGATTAGAATTTCTCTGCTCTTTATCTCAAAGGTCTTACGTATCGACTGGCCAATATATTTGACATATTAGCTAAACCTTCATCAAACAATTAAACTAACTCTTCCACTTCTCCTAAAACCATAACGTCTAATTAATCTTTATAAGGTTTCAATTTTAATTCCACTTCATTCCATTGAGTTTCCAGAGTTTTTAGTTATGTGCTAAGTGAATCTTCTTAAGCTGCCTTTACTGCTATCTCTGTAATCATTTCGTTATGCTATGCTACATTCATATCCAACAATGTATCCAAAGTAAATTAAGGGTCATTTACATCAAATTCTTATTTAACTAATTATTTTATTTCTTGCCAATGTGTTTATTACAAGTATTAAGATCGTAAAGCTGTTACAACTGGTATTGTATCTTTAAATTCCCAAACAATCTTCTTTAGATATGCAATAACTCTATTTTCTTACAAATTCTTTTCACATCTTTACACAATTCTAACAAATCCTTCAGTTTTCTACGCTATCTCTTTAGCATTAATTGAGGTGAATTATAATTATTACCATTCTTACGATAATTTTCTGAATTCCTATATTCCTTACCACATTCCTAATCTTAAATTTAATTATTCTCTTGTATTTTCCAATACTTCGTATTAAGCTTATTCTTAACATTAAAGAATCTCCTCATATTATGTATACAATTAAGCACTTTATTCTAATTATTTAGTTTTGATGTCTATTTCACTCAATTCCTTTATTGCATCATCTAATTCTGTGTTTAATGTTAAAAACTTTTCTTTGTTTACTGCTTCACTTACCTCCAAGCATTCTCCTTTCAATTTGTCTATACGTTCTTTTAATGTTTTTTTAAATCTCTCAATATTTTTGGCTGTATTGTTATCTGCTTCAGACAATGCTACGTTTAAAGAGGATTCTTAATAATTCAAATCTTATGCTAAATCTTTATCTTCTTTCTTCAAAGAGAATAATTTACAATCTTAAGCCAAAGTGATTATGCTGATAGCTGTTTCTATCTCCTCTCTCTTTGAAGGTAATTCTTTGGTTATTCGATCAACAGAATTCTTTTACTCAATAAATTCCTCAATTCTAATCACCATTCCAGATAATGATTTGATCGATTGTTATAACCATTATTTCAATACTTATGCTCTATTTCTAAATAGTTACAAATAAAGTTCTTCTAATTACAATAATATTTGTGATTGTCTAGCACTCAATTATTTTTATATATTTTGTATCTTCACTCTATACAAACCTATATCTACTTAGGGTATTAATTTTTATTATAAAATGGTATCAATTAATTAAGCACTTTTCAAAGTGCATGCAAATATTTTTGTTTAATACATTAATCTTGGATTTTATAATTATGTTATTTCACTATTCTCTTATCTCCATATCAAATTTAAATATTCATTAAATTCTTTTTAAAAGATCTCTAATTTTTCGAAGGCTTGATCTAATTCTTACGAAATTTCATGCATAAATATATTATTCATCGGATGTTCCTTAATCCAATATGAAGGATTTAAATTTATGGAATCTGGTTATGTCCATTTATCTCCAATAATTTCATCCCACTCTTCCAAAGCTTACACATATTAAAGGAAATCAGGATGCTTGCTCCATCTCTCTATAACTTATATCTAATCCAATCCATCACAAAAGGCTTCCTAAATCTTACTTAAAAAATCTCTTTTAGATGGTTATACTTCCAACTAGGTTTCATAAAGATTTTAAACTTCTCTTTTACATACAAATTCAGGATCTTCTATTAAATCCTCTTATGGTTCAATTGCTTATGCTTAATTCTAATTATTTTAAGACTTCTTTTCAACTTTATCATTCACTTATACTTTTTCTTCTTTTAATTTGATACATTCTTATAAATCATAATTTAATAAATTCTCGCTTAAATTGTCCCATGGCACTTGCTGTCTTTCAATGTCAAGATGCCCATCTATTGGATTAAATCTTAATTCAATTGTGAATATTGGATCATAATCTTAGATATCTTTCCTTTCATCATCATTTTCATTCAACTTAGGGAGTTTTCTACTATTCTTACTGCATTATTGGACTTTAATTAATTTATCCACAAATTCTGTTGCTGATTTAATATAAATTTATCCCAAAGATTAAACAGCAATAAAATCCAAAAGATAAGCTAATCTTAAAAACTTAATAAATTCCGTTCTCATTAATGCTCTATGACCATAATCCATTCTTTCTGGAAATCCAAAGGTTTCTATAATTTATTATTTTTTGTCAATTTATCTAGATTAAGACATTGTCTTTTCTATTTTCAAAGGCACATGATCATCATCTGATTGTTTCTCTTAATTTATTTATGTTCTTAATTTATCTATTACTGTTTTTAGTCCTGATAAACAATTTTCTTTCATCTTTCTGGATTAAATTTGTATTTTCTCCACTAATTTATTTCTCTATTTCTACTACAATAAACTAAATTCTTGTAAACTTAGATACGAATCTTTTTTCTCTGTCAACTCTTCCTCTATTTTATCAATGTCCACAATTCGAAGTGCCTCTATATCATAGCACAAACTACGATGAGAAACTATTAATTTTTAATATATTGGATTCAAAATTAACATCTTTTCACATAATTAAGCTTAAACAATTGAAGTTCGATGTTAATGTAAAATCTTTTACCATTTCTTTAAAGTTTTCCATTTTCTAAATTTCTTAAAAAAACTTAATGATTTGATTGCATTAAATTAATCTCTCTCTTCCAACCAAGTATTTAATGACACAAATTCAATCGTTATATTATTCTCATATCTTGTTAATCCTTTGGCTGATAGAGTATAAAAGTTATTCAACTAATGTTTTTAAATATACGGATAATTAACAATTCTCATATTATATGCATCATTTGAATGTTTCTTTCTTTTAATCAAATACATAAACTCCTATTAACTTAATTTATGCTCTTTAATCATTTGAATAAATGCATCTACATCTTTCAATCCAAAATTGCCATTTTCATCATTTGAATCTTCTGAACTGTCCGAAACCTAAGACATGGAGGTTTTATTTAAAATTTCTTTTCTCATTTATTATGCTCTAATAGTCTTCCTTGGAGCAGTCTTATTATCCCTAGTTATAGATATACGAGTATTATCCAATATATTACTTGGCAACACCTAAACAACCTTCGAAATTTCTTTTGGTGGACTTGGAGGTTTCACTCTTCCTATCATACGATCCATTAACTCATGAACTTGACGAGACTTTAACAACCGTCTCTCATCTAAAAATATATCATTTGTTAAATCAAAAGTCTTATTATGTTTGGGGAATGAGTCATTATCTAATTGAATCTAATCAACATTCATTATTACTGTTCTATGACTTCCCTCTTGTCTAATTTAGAGCTCCTCCACTAGACTTTTGATACGAAAAACTCCGTTCTTCATGAATTGCCGGCAATTTATCAGGAACTTTCTCAATCTTTGTCATTGTCTAATTCATCTAAGCTCTGATAGCAATCTTTGCAGTAAGCGGTCTCTCATTATTATTACTTTAAGGGGGTTTCCCTCTATCAAATAGACGACTTGCAAGTTTTATTTTAGCACTCTCTGGTAACATTGTAAATTAATTTAAAAAATGTATTAAATACTAATTACTACATATACTAAATTATTAACCAATATACTATCATTTAAGATATTCTCATTAAACCTTACAATACAAACCAACTCTAAACATTCCCCTTCATACCAAGAATCCAATAATTAAATATTGTTCAATAACATATGCATTTCTAAAATCTCTTCTTAATATCTTTTAGATACATTTATCAAATACTGCATCGATTACACCTATCAGATTTATTTATTCTATAACATCTATATATATCCAACTTTCATATATCATAAATTAAACCACATAATCACAAAACCTAAAAGCGAATTTTGGGAATAATTTTTATTATGACTCAGAATAACCTTCAAATTTGCACTACAAAATTATTTTCTCATTTTTTTGTTAATATTTTTATCTATTTTTTAAATATCATATTATATTTATAACTTTTACTAATAATATATATCAATAAGTTTGAAAAAGCCTATTATTCTTAATTATTCTTGCTTTAATTTATTTATATAAAGACATTTAAGAAAGTAATGTAAAGGAAGAGAGTTATATAAAAATATAACATAAAAAAGTTTAAAAAAATTTATAAAATATTTTTACAAATTATCGAATTGAAGAATGTTCTTACATTTATATATCTGAATCATTAGGGTAGAACTCAAAAATATTAGGAATTAACATTATTATCAATATCTCTTGTGAAATATTTGAAATAAGGGATATCTTTAATTAGAATAATTTATATTGTCATAAAATTAGGTATTTTATTATTTATAAATAATATATTAATGATCATCATTGAAATTTGTAGTCTTATTGAGAATATATTTCAATCGAACTATTGAGTTGATCATTATTATAATACAAAATATAAATTAACAAAATTAATTTCATATTTAGGATAATGTTTCAACTAATACTTTTTATTAATCTAAAGGTTGAGTTTAAGGAGTCTGATCTTCAGAATGTTTTAATTTTAAGTGCTACTTAAGAGCTGCTTTCGAAGAGTAGGTGTGAGTGCAATTAGAGCATTTAAAAGGCTTTGCAATTGAATTTTTTCTTGAAATTCGTTTATTTTTTACCTAATAAAAATTAAATTAAAATAAATATATATTATAATGAGCAAATAATAAATTAAAAATATGCATTTTCTAATATTACCTCATCATTTGAAACTATTTTTTATAGTTTTATAATACTCTTTTAGGTATTTTCAACTTAATATTTCAAGAACTACTGGAGTAGATGTGATTTTCTAACTTCAAGCTTATAATTGATTTTTTCATTAAAATCTGGTTCTGAAACTAAATCGATTATTTATTTCTACTTTCTTTATCTTCAATTTTTCTTGGAGTAGAGTGATCAACTGATTCCATAAGCATCAATTTTTAATAAATTTAAACAATAATTTATTTATACATTTCTTTTTATTAAAGATCATTTATTTAATTAATTTTAATAAGTATTTTAATATTGTAAATTAATCAAAAATATCTAACTTAAAGAAATTAAGTCCATTACAAACTAATTCACTTCAAAATATCTATCTATGGTTTATTAACCTTTCAAATTTATAAATTACCATAAATTGCCTCAATAGCCATTTGTAAATTTTTGATTCTTTTACAAAGAACTTCTAATTTGTTCTTTTTAATTCAGTAGAATCCTTTTCTATAGAATTTAATTGATATAATTTATGTACAATGATTGTTCTCTAAAATTTTAAAAATTAAGATTATGATTAAAAATATTTGAATTAAAAACTTATATTTAAATAAATTAAATAGATTAACACACTATGAATTAGATTAATAAACATAGAATGTTCTGATTTTCAAAATAAATGGCCAAAGGTTAACAAAAATTATCGTAATTTTCAAGTTAAAATTATATGAATTTTTATGGAAACTAAACTAATATTAAACTAATCTTAAACATAACTTATATTTGGATCAGAATGATATGAACACCAAACTTTAAAGAATATATCAATTGGAAGTTCACATAATCGATTAAGAAGCTTAAAAATTTAATTATTAAATTAATCTTGTGAAAATTCTATTGAGTAATCGGATTATAGTTTAGTTGTAAAGAAAGAAAGTTATAAACCTATCATAATTTGTTAAGATACATAATAGATATATATCATGCTAATATGATGTGAAACACAATTCAAAGGACACAAAACTACATAAGATTTAAAAATATTACATTCTATAATTAATGAACAGAGTATAAATTTTATTTATAAACAAAAATGGATTAAGTAGGAAATTGCATAAGAGTTGAAATCTATCAAGATTATGGTCTTCAAATGGATGATATAGTACATAATGTTGTAAAATATTTTAAATTACTGATTTCACAACTGAGGTACATATGTAATTCGATAAAATTAAGAATTAATGTTATATTTTATAGCAAAGATTTCATCATAATCATGCAATTTAAAGTGATGTCAATTGAATAATGACATTAAGATTAGAATAAAGTATATTTGAAAGAAGAAAATTTTTAAGAAGAATAATATCTTTTATTTGTTTTATCTGTTTGTTTATCATTCAATGAAATTTATTAAGCCTTACTAGATATTATTATTAAGTGTTTTTTGTTAACTAAAAAATTCTTATTTTTTCAATTCACAAAAAATGAATATATCTATATATATATTCTTCCAGTTTATTAAATAATATTAAGACATCTAAATAGTAATCCATTTTGAATTTATAAAATAATAACATTTAACTAATTTTATGAATTAAAAATTATATTAAATATTTATGATTAAATCAAGAAGGTTTGATTTGCTGATGATGTGGTTTAATGCTAAGGATATGGACCCATCAATAAAGCAAAATGAAACATACATACACATATGAATATATATTATAATGCATTTAATTGTATTTTTTTATTTTAACTTTCAAGTCAATCTAAGCCTTTTAAAATATTAGATAACAATTATATATCTTGATTATTATCATCTTGTATATTTTTCATAATAAGTGATTATTTATTATATGCTTTAAGATTAATTTTCTATAATTATTACTATTAAAAATAATTGATGAAAGAAAAGAATAAGCATCTAATATTAAATGAATTTATCTAATTTTATGATGATACACTCTACAATGAATTTAAGATATCAATTCGAACAAAAGTATTGAGAATGTATGTTAGTATGATAAATATTAAATATTGATATTGTATTAATTAATTTATTTTGGATGTCTTAAATCTTGAAGAAGGCAGCTAAATACAGAACTGTGTCAACGATTCTTCAACATGGGGAAGCTCATTTACGTGATGCATATACATTGCCACCTGAAATCATTGCTCCTCCTCCAGGTAATTAAATATTTGCATTAATTTTATATAGCCAGAAAAGAAAGAAAGCCTGATGATATTACAGATTTCCCATAGTAAAAATTTGTACTTTTACCTGAATCAATCCCATACCCTGAAGGAAAGTATCGTCCCGCTTCAGTACCTTATGTTGCTGGTTTCTATCCTTACAATTGCTATCTACAAAAAGGAAAGGTAATTTGAATCAGCTTAATATAAGATTTATCAATGGTGTTCTTGCGGTATTTCATAATCTAATCCTTGGTGTGATGGTATGTGCAATGCTTCTGCTACTAGAAATAGACCAATCAAATTTAATGTTGATACTTCTGGATATTATAAATTATGTAATTGCAAATAGAGCGCTAATGCTCCATTCTGTAATGGCACACACAGGTAATGAGTTTTTGAATTTCAAGATAAGTGATACGTCAATATCATGCTGGTTTTAGAGGATTCTATGAACTTTGGGGTTGGGCTGCCTTTATGGGAACAACAGGATTCATCATTTGGAATTTCCATAATTGAAACCAAATATCAAAAGAATAACAATATTATCAAAATAAAATTTCACTAACTATTTGTTTGTTTGAATCACTTTTTCTTTACTCCTTTTCACTTGTTTTTTTTTTTTGTAATCATAATTTTAAAAATTGCATAACAACCTAAATTTCTAATCTAATTAATTCATATCTTTAAATGCATCAATTCCAGTGTTTAGGATTTATTCATAATATCCCATACCTAATTTTTTTACTTTCGTCTATGCAAATAATTTATTGATACATATAAATACTTGTTCACTCTCTCAATTTTATTTTATTTCTAGATGGACCTATCAAACATATATCCTTATGATAAATAAAAAGATTCTATCAAATCCATAAATTTGTCTCTTAATTAATCGGATATCCACTCGTAATTCATCAAGTTTATACGAATTACACAATCATTCTATTTCAAATAAATTATTCTATCTTATTCTATTCTATTTAAACCTATCGTTCAGGTAAAAATTGATTTTCAACCACTTCTAGCTCTTAGTTGTTCTCTTATCAAAAATCTTAAGATCATTATTTAAATTCAAAGGATCTTATTGAATTAAGTTGGAATAATGATTCGTTAAGAGAATAATATCTGATATGAAATTTAATGTAAAAAGCGTATTCTGTAATCAAATCTAATAGCAAAGGACTTATAAATATTGGATTTCCAAATATTATACTAACTGTAATCCTAATAGCATGACTAATCAATTCAAGAGGATAGAAATTTCAGATACTTTGATAGGTCTTTTTTAGCTTAAAATAAGTAGAATTTAGAAATTAAAATTTTGTGAATTAATTTGGTTATAAATCCATTTCTAGTTGCAACTACCTTAGAACGAAATACTTTACTTAAATTCCAACTCAATATAAATGCGATTAAACAACTTTTACAATTCTGTATAAAATTTCTGTAAATAGAATGAAGAATAAAAAATTACGTTTTGTTTATATTCTAATAAAATCGGATTATTGTATAGAATAATTTTAAGATTAAATTCATAAATCACTCATACATTTATGAAAATTGAAGATGTATTTAGAGTATTATAAAATTTGAAACTGCCTGAAAATAATATTCTGTTTTGATGATTATTATCATAGATATGAAAAGAAATATTAAACATCTATTATGTGCATGATGGTAATTCAGTTTAATTTAAAGCTTCTTAATTAAAATTCCAATTATAATCATAGACTATATGTATGATTAAAATGTTAATTTATGGATTGGCTTACTACAATTCAATCGAGATTCCATTCTATAAAGTAGACTAATAATTAATGTTTGAATTTATCCCAGTCTTTTACATCCTTCAATATTTCAATTTTCTAAATATCCCTAACACTATTACGATTCACTAATTGCATAAATAATAATTTAAGCTTTATCTAATCGATAAGAGTTCAATTGTTAATCTGATTTCTAAAACTCTAAAAAACGGTGTTATAAATTTTAAAGAGAGATAATGATTTTTAAATGTCTTTAATGGACTTTGAATTAAACTTTCAATAAAATTTTATTTTGTTTTAAATGAGTTATCTCTATTCACCATACAGATCTTATGCAAGACCAGTTTAGTATTCTCCAAGCCGTTCATATGTATCCCCATATTACACCTCTACACCACCAAGAGGTAAGAGTTGGTTGATTAATGATTTAGGCAATTCTTGGGTAGAAAGAATCCCTGTTGAGTAAAGATATACAGAATATGTTCCAGAACAAAGAATTGAATATAAACCAGTAGAGAGAAGATATACAGACTATGTGGAGAGTAAGAAATAATTGGAATAATAAAGTTGAACATTATAGAGATTACGTACCAGTTCCAAGATTAGAAAGAAGAGTTGAATATGTTCCTATTGAGAGATACAATGAAGCAGTTGATTATGTTCCTGTTGAGAGATCTAGTGTAGTTCGCTAGCCATTATCGAATTCTTTAGCCTACAGCAGATATTCCAGATATCCTTCTAGATATTATTATTGATGATTATTATATTCAAATTAATTAATCACAAATTCATTGTGAAAATTAGCAAAGAAAGTGAAAATTGGTTATATAAATTTTTACAAGTTTAAATGGATGCGTCTTTAAAGAAAATAAGAATTTAAGTAAATCTGATTTGAATTATTTGAAATGTAACAATCAAAGAGGATGAATAATTGTTTCTTTTATTGTTAAAATTTATAAATTTATGACTAAACTACTTAAATATTATAATCTGTTGAAAGTTTTGAATAAATTATAAACATTTTGTTTTATATTGTTATTTTGAAGGAGTATTGAGATTTGATTTAATTATTATCATGTAAAACTAAATGATAACCTTAAATTTAATAAATTATGAAAAAAAACAATTAATCTACAATTACGGATATTCATTTTGAGAAGCTCTAACGACCAGATTTATTGTATACGAGAAATCAATAAACATCTTAATAATGCATGTAATTATTATTGAAAGATCCCACCATGCGATTAGAGTAAGAGAATGAAAAGTTAGGGTAACTATTGAGGGGACACGAATTCTTTAGAACTAGTGATAATGAATTTCTGATGGAATGTTGTTAAGTATTTTTAACAACATATTATGATAGATTATGAGATTTGAGTAGTTCCAGAAGAATTAGGTGATATTCTCAAAAAATTAATTGGATTAAAATAGATTGATAATCATTTTGTCTGGAGATGTTGTTTTGAACAAAGGGAATCAAGAAATGGTTCATCTCAAACATTTTGGTTCAAATCTCCTTATATTTGGAGGTGAATGCTATTCTGACATGTATACTTTCATGATTTTAGATCAGATTGGAATGTTACATCTAAAACAGTCTGTAAAGTTGCAACGATTTCAAAGCATGATTTCAGAGTGAATCTAATGTCATTCGAAGTTAGTAGGATTACTAAAGAAATGTCCTAATTGTATTCCTTTCCGATCTTTAAGAATGTTCCGTATGCTTAGGTTCGTAAATTCTATGCAAATTCAATTTCTTAAGCTTTTTAATGTCTAGATATAGTTTATTTGTAGGAGTAGATGATAAAGTAAATATATTTGGTTATAAATGGAATATTTGAGTTAAGGGAATTGGAAAAAGGTGTTGCAAAAGCTGTTCATATTTTTACTCAAGGACAATTGATTGGAGAAAATGAATTACATAATCAAACATCGTTAAGCAATGGCACAGCATTCTGTATTAGTGAGGAAGGCGAATTACTTATGTTTGATCATGATTATTTTAAGGATTAAGTATTACCGAATATAGAAGAGAATTTACCAAATAAATGTAATACCCAAGTTTCAAGAAATGAAAAATTTATAAATAATAAGAAATCTTTAACTGGTGAGATTCTTGGTAAGAAAAGTCTATCAAGGCATTATAATTTTAAAAAAGGTGGTGAAGATATTGATGAACAACAACAACGAAAATAAACAGTTATCTAAAAGAATAAAATAAGATCAATTCATTCTATTAATTCTATTCATAAATCATAATCTATAAGTTTAGAGGAGTTGAATGAATCTTAAATTAATAATACAACTTATAATAATAATATTAATACTCCTTAAAATAAATATTCTTTGAGGTCGAATAATCAAAGGATAAGTTAAAGAAATAATTAAAAATCAATTCATGTCTAAAATAATTAAACTAGGTAATAAATTATAAATAGTCCGATTCGTTAAATTGTGAATAGACAGAGTTCATTTTAATTAAGTATTTAGAAATTAAAAGAAGAAGCAGTTTTCAAAAAATCAAAGTAACAAATGAATTTAAAGATGCCTTTAAAAAATGAATTATTAAATAAATTTTTGAATCGAAAAGAAGAATATGGAGACATAGCAGCAAAAAATAGAGTGAGGAGAACACTTTCATAAACTATAAATTTGAAAAAAGCTTTATAAATAAACAAATGATATATTTAAAATTTATTTAAAATATAAAAAAATGGTCTCGGAGGGGATCGAACCCTCGACCGTCAGCTTATTAGACTGACGCTCTAACCAACTGAGCTACGAGACCTGTGTTGAGATCTTTATTTATATTTTTAATAAATATATGTAGGTAAATATAAAAATATTTTATTTTAGATGGAAATAGAAGGAAACAACAAATTTAATGAGTACGAAGAGAAAATTAGAAATCATTAAGCCAATGGTCATAACTATCAATAGGATAAATTACATTAGAAAAAAGAATAAGATGCCTAATTTTTAATTACACAAAATCCACTTCTAATGAGAAATCTATTAATCATTATAGATTCAACTAAATCATCTAAAATAAACGATTTTAAACCAAGTCGTTTATCAGTTGCTTTGCTCCACTTACCTGTAACACAACATTATTTTAAATTTAGTCATTTATTGAGTAATTTTTAGAGTGCAATCCTTTGTCTTAGATTGGAATAGCAATTGCAGAAGAATACAAATGCACAACAATCTTAGATTTTACTTCATCTTGTTTAAATATAAAATAATATTTGTCAACGATTCATTCAATAAATGAAGCTGGATTTTCAATGGCAGCTTGTTTATAAGTACAATACAAAGTCATTAAATATTTAGACTGCTTTACATGTGTTTTCGACTACATAATTACATGCATAATCAAGCATACTTTTTGTTACTACATCAACATATTCGGATGATAAACTTGATTTATCTGAATGGACAGAGAAGTGTGAATCTGCAGCTATATAAATCAATGTAATTTCTTTTGCAGGAGCAATAAATCAATTAATTAAAATAACATAAGCAACTAATGGATAATATTTATGTCCTTTAAATGAATTTCAATTTAGCTAAGAAATATTAGTATAAAATTTATTAATTTACAAGAAATTTGTTTAACCATAAGAGTAGAAGAATCATAAGATGATAACTTAACTAGTAAAAATTGGGTTTCCATAAAAATTAATAGTGAGTTAACCAACTTTATGTTAATGTCATTTAGAAATAGTGTATTAAATTTTAGATTAATAATAGATATAATTTTTATAAATGCCCAGTTTGTTATAGTAAGGTTTGTTCACCACCACTTTTATGTCCAATTTGTTCAACTTGGATTGTGCTTCCACATTAGATTCTCAGAAGTGATGGATATAATACTTTAGGAATTTTTGAAATAATAAATGATGGTTTAGATCATGTTTGTTTTGGATGTTTAGAACCAACCACTGTTATTCATTCTACTTGTGAAAGATGTAAAAACTTTTTCTGTTTGTAATCTTTTCAATTAATTTTAGAGATTGTGATATTCTAATTCATTCTAAATTTAAGGTGTGTCCAGGTTGCGCTTGACTTTTTTGATGAAAAATAAATTAAATAATAAAATTATCATCAATATTAAAAATTTATTTTAATGGAATGTTGATAAGTAAAAATTAAATTTTTATAAAATGTTAACCAATTACACTTATTTTAAAATGCCAACTTATGAAAATAGGTAGCCTCAAATTTTTAATACGAAAAACAAAAAGAATAAGTCATTACCATTACCTCAAACTCCACGCAGACAATTTTCGTAAATATCTGACAGATTTCAAAAAATCAAATTTTTAGGAAAAGGCAAATACAGTGATGTTTATATGGTTGTGTAATAATAATGAAATAATTTTATAGTGACAGAATGATCAATTGTATATTTGCGATTAAAATAATAAAGAAGTCAATCATTAATTAATTTAATCTCTCGAATTTATTAACATAGGAGATAAAAACTCTATCTCAAATGAATCATCCAAACATAATGAAATTTTATGGTGTGATGAGCGATGATAAAGAAGTAGCAATCATTTTAGAGTGTTGTGAATCTTCTTTATACAAACTTTACGATAAATTAGATTAAATAAAAGAAGAGTAGAAATTATAAATAATTTATGAAATTTTGTAAGCTTTTTCGTATTTACATGATAAAAACATTCTTCATAGAGATGTGAAACCAGAAAATATTATGATGATTTAGAATCATATAAAAGTTGGTGATTTTGGTTTGGCTGTTAAATTGAAAGATAAACAAAAGATTAAATCTATTTGTGGAACTCCATAATATATGGCACCAGAAGTATTTAAAGGATTAGAATATGATATCAAATCGGATTGTTATAGCTTAGGAATTATAGTGGAGGAATTAAAATGCAAAAGTAATGAAATTAGGAATATGGTTCATATATTTAAATAAAACGATTGTAATCTAAGGGGAAATGTTAAGGATTTTTTGTAATTAAAAATATTTTAGAAAGTGAAATAAAATCTTTCATAAACTATATTTAAATGATATAATTAAGTTAATTTCCATTCTAATATTTGATACAGTAAATTCTCTAAAAAGATAGTTTTTTATTAATCAATCTAAAAAGTTAAAATTTAAAATACGAAAAGGAGAAATAAACAAAATTTAAATTTTTTAACAATGGAAGAGATTTTTTTACATTAATACTTATTAGGCATATCTTTTAAATTTTATGATTTTTCAAATTATAACTTAATATATTTGAAACTAAATTCATTTCGATCAAATTATTAGCAAAAGGGTATTAAATTAGTTAATGAAACTTATATTTGAGTATAATTAATCAAAGTGTCTGTTTTAGACACTATTTCATATGAAGTCAGAAAAAATTCCTTTATTATTATATAATATTTATAATTTTACAGAAAAAATATCAAGTATTAAACATTAAGGGAACAAAAAATCATCATTTTTTAGACATCATCATAACACTCTTATATGTACTTTAATTACTACATCCTTTAGTTTTAAATTATCCATCAAATGCTAAATATTCCATTTATTCTTTTTAATCCAAATCATTTTTGGTGTTCCTAAACTTTTAATCTAACCTATAAATTTATTAAAATATATTAATTACCTTTCTAAATCAATACTTTTATTTTTCCTTAATTCGTCTTGTCCTGCCTTTATTCTTTATTACAATGCACTCAATTCATTAACATGTCTCTATTCTAATTGTTGTAATTAAGTTTTTATTTTCAAACCTCTCTATATTGAATATTACTTAAGCTCCTCTTCTTCAAGATAAGCACGTTTATTCTAGATAGCGTGTGCTTCAACATAACTATTAATAAGATTTAATACATACTTTTTTTGTTTTGCTAAATGTTCTTCAATTTTCTTTAGATTCAAAACTTCTGAAGATTCCTTTGGTTTGTAGGGAGTAGTTCTCTCTAACTCTTCTTATAATTACTTATATTCATTCTATTATCGATTTTATAATTCCTATTCAACTTACTTTGCTTCCTCACTAAAATTTACCATCTTGTTATCCCAAAACTAATCGAATTAATTCTATTCTTCCTTATAGGCCCTCTCAGCCTAATTTTTTTAATTTTACCAATTTATAATTAATTCTTTCTTTTTCTTAGAAATAAGTTGCTGTCTCAATTCAATAATTCTCTTTCTTGCATCTTCTGCTTCCATATATTTCCCTTGCTTTTCACATGCATTCTAGTGTTAAGTTAATGTATTTATATAATCATCAACATCTTAGGCTGTTTAAAGATTTGGTTCATTCTTCATTGGATCTAAAAAAGCAACGTTAGCCATATTTTTTATAAATTTTTTATATAAATATCAATCTTCATTTTTTATAATTTAAACAATATCCAAAATTTCTTTAATCAATTATAATCTATCATCATCTTAAAATAGCTTTTGTATTCATTACTGTCTCCAAACTTACATTATAGTAACAATCAAAGCTCAAATTTATGATTATTGCTTATAAATCACACTTTTATTAATTCGAGTTTATAACGATAATATTTTATGAATTCTTTAATCTAGTAACATAGATCAGCGTCAAGTAGACATCGCAATATTTTGAATATCACAACTTCTCAACAAATGAGAATGCAATCTCCTCTAACTTACACAGAAACTAGTTAAATAAATTAAAAAGATCTCATCCATAAATTAGTTTAGACTCTTAGATTGTAACCAACCAAAAAGAATAAAGAAAATAAAAATAGATAACAAAAGGCAAGATCTTAATTAAATTCCGGTTAAAAATAAAGAGTGCTTGAAGATAGACTTTAGAAACTGGAAACTGCAAATTCTCCACATTTAGGATCCCAAAACCGTAGAATTTTCAATTAAACTCTACCTCACATAACTTAATCAAGATATAAGAATTTTAAAATGTTGTAATTTTTAGGTAAAGGGCGATATAGTAATGTGCATTTGGCAATTGATGAAAATACTAATTATCATGTAGCTTTAAAAGTAATGAAAAAGACTCAAATTCAATAAATGTCTTAATCTATTGCTTAAGAAATTAAAATTTAGTATTTACTTAATCATCCTAACATAGTTAAATTATATACATTTTTTTAAAATTGTATAATAATATATTATAATCTTTTAGCTGATGAAATTGTTCTAGTTTTGGAGTACTGTCCTAATGGATAAATACATAAAATTCTCAAGGGTTTACCAGAATGCAGTTTTCCAGAAAAACTAGCTTCATCCTACATTCGTTAAATCTTAAATGCTTTGATTTATTTACATAGAAATGGTATTATTCATAGAGATTTAAAACCAGAGAATATATTTTTATGTTATGTATCTGTTTTTGTTGTAAATATTATAGAATCAAATTAAAATTGCAGACTTTACCTATTCGGTATATTCTCCTGAAGATTAAAGATAAACTTAATGTGGATCTTTGGCATATTTATCACCTGAGATTATTAGAGGCGAGAATTATGATAAAAGCACTGATATGTGGTCTTTGGGGGTTTTGGCATATGAGTTATGTTGTGGCGAAACTCCATGGGAGGATTTAAGGTAAGATGAGATGCAATAAATGATACAAGATGGAATCATAAAAATGCCTGATTCATTTTCTTGTGAATTAAAGGATTTTATTAGTAAATTAGTTACATCTGACTCTAAAATCAGAATGACAGCAAAATAGGCAATTAATCATCCTTGGGTTTAATAATAAGAAGAGTAGTTAACTTAATATGAATTTAATCTTTGAATCGTTTCGGAACTGATGAAATTAAATTCATATTTCACAATATTAATTTGTATAAAAACATAATCTTGTTAAAGGAAATTAATAAATTTTATAATTATTCAAAGGTTATGGAGATTGATAGTTTTATAGAATTAATAGCTGAATCAGGAAATAGAGGTAAAGAATTAATGTTGGATTCTTTTATAATTGGAGTAGCTTGGGGTAGAAAGTATACATATAAATAATTATTAGAATAGTAAATTCATATCAAAATATTAAAATGGCTGCAAAATATTTATATGAAATCAATAAAAATATAGAATAAGTCTAATTTTCTTCATTCAAGAAGTTAGAGTGCTTTGAGAAATTTCTTTTTGATGAAGTAAAAAAATTATTCAAAGTTTAGAATTTTAAATTATTTCCAGAATCACAAGCAAAGAAAAAAAATATTTAGAGAGAAATTTAAGATTCTAACTTGGAATTAACTAATAGAGTAGTGTATGAAAAAACAAATAAAAATATTGGATTTAATGGATAGCTTTGCAAAATATGTGATTTTCACATTAATGATACCAAAGAAGAAAAATATGAAATGCCACATTGTAAACATTAATTTCATAATTTGTGTCTTTACTTAAATATTGATTAATAAGAAGATAAATAAATGTGTCCTACTTGTAAGACTTAAACAAATCCTAATTTTAAAGAAGAAATTTTTAAAAACATATCTAAATCATTTAAGTCATGTTGTCCTAATATGGGTTGCGATTAAGAATTCATATATTATGGATAATAGAAATTTTGTTGTTAAAAATGTAATATATAGGTTTGCTTAAAATGTAAATCTTTAGAACATTAGGAAAAATGTAATA
>JPFM01000113.1:125957-221133 GCA_000733375.1 Paramecium sexaurelia | reverse complement strand
GGATAGAAATTTAAAATATGTCTTGACTGCAATTAAAGGGAATAAATAGATCTCTATCCTCATACTTGTAAGATTTAAGAAAAGAAGAGAAGAAACAATGACAAAAAAAAAGTTTGAAGTATAATTTCACATACTTATTGTTAAAATATTCCTATAATTTTAGATAATTATTATTTTCCAAATTTGCAAGATTATCTTTCAATTTAACATATTTATGTTGAGTGATCGATCCCTTTTTTTCAAATAATTGAATTTAATCTATTATTAACTTAATCTTTTTTAATTAATCACAGCTAAAATTGATACATCAATATGTGTTTTAGTATGTAATTTTTTGGACTATTACACGATTTTAATTTTGTTATCTTTCAATTATGATTTTCTATTGTTGAATATTTTGCTTTAATTAATTTTGATAGACTCTTATATTAGATGATCATTTAATTTACATTTCTCGGAATGATTTACCAATCTTTCATTCAGACTTTATTTTTGCTAAATTTCCATAATAATTGCTTAACTTTTTAATATAATTCTTCATTTTCCCTTTTTAATTTCTCATTATAAAAATAAATATTTTACAATGATTGTTTACTTAATATTGCAAAATAGTTCATTTTTTTTCTCTCTCCATTTGCTCTAATCTACAAACTATATCTTCCTAATTTTATAGCTTAAGATATTCATCCTTAAATTTAGATTCATTTAATATATATTTGAGTTAGACAATATATATTTCTTATTTAGGAGTCATCATCACTAACAACCTCACAAGATATATAGGATAAACGCTAAATTAAATAATGTTCTAATAAGTTGTCTACATATATTAATTTAGATATAACTATTTTCTTTTAATAATTTAAAATAAAAAAATTTAAGCAAAGTTTAATGTATATTAAGAACACAATGTGATTTATGAAATCTTAAACAAATTGATTATCATTTAGAATTTTAATTTTCAGAAGAGCCAATTATATTTAATAAATTTCTGTTTTTGGCTATTTAAAATGTATATAACAGAGAGAGAAGTAAAAAATTAAATAGAAAATATTTTAGTAGTTTTTATCCCCTAAATTTAGAAGATTTATAGATAATCAACAGTAAATGAATTATTAAATATAGGAAGGCTTTCTAAATTTATGATGTTGTAATTTTCTTTGAAATAATATGAAGGGATTAGAGATGAAGAATTTTAAGATTTGAATGATGTTTTGTATTTGATTATAATAAACAAATAATTATATAATTTTAATACTAAAATAATAATAAAGTATTTTAATGAATAACCTAAAGAATTATGACGATAATTCATTACTGTAAACTGTAAGTAATTTTGTTAAGAACTTTATCTTTGGATTCTTGTATATATTATAGAAAGAATCTAAAATTAATGCATTGTTTTTGGCAATTTTGAATTTGATTTAATACATACAATTACATAGTTATATGTTTAGAGAGGAAATAGGGTATGTTTGGTAGAATGACGGAATATCAAATGCATTAAATGAATTTTTAGAGCATCTACTATTGAAAGTTTACTTTACTAGTTTGTCGAGTTATGTAATATTTTTATTGATTCAAACAGGATTGTTTATTTTATTAATAAGCATAATTATATACTTTGGTTATGAATATCATACAAGTTCATATATAAATAGGACAGCATCATCAATATTAAGGGTTCTATTGTTACTATTAATAACAGTGTTTTTTATGCCAATAATAAATTACAATACATCTGCATGGAAATGCACAGATAATGCAAATGGAATAAGTCAATTTTATGATTTATAATGTTTTACTGCAACTCATATTGGGTATTGCATAGCAGCATTTTTGAATTTGGTTTTATATATCACTTTGACAATGACAATAATATTTACTTATTTTGAATGCAGATTCAGAGCAAACGATTAAACAGCAAAAATAAATGGTAGAGCAGATGCTATAATGTAGAGTTATGTAATAGTGTAGGAGATAGCGTTTTCAATAATGCACGATCGCAACTTTGCTTATATTTTATTAGTAATCATTTTGGGAGGCAGTTTAATAATATTTCTTGCATTCTCATTAGGAACATAATATCATAGTTTTTTATTTACGAGATATCATTCAACATTATCTTCATTACTTATGTGGAGTGCATTTATGTTGGCAATAGCAACAGCAATGGAAGGCAATTTAATAGGTGGTTCTATAGTAGCATGGCTAGTTGGTATCCCATTTGTTATAAGCATTGTATTGACTCAGAGAGACAGATAATTAGAGAGTTTAGTAGCAAATGTAAATAAATTGAATAGTGCTGAAGAAATCATATCACAAGTCAGATATATCTTGACTCTATTAAGATTACAAAATGAAACTAAATATGCAGTTATTTTAGATGGTTACATAGAAGTTCATAGATAAACTTGTGAGAAATAAGATTGTCCTTTGAAAAAGTATAAACCTGGATGGAATAAGAGACTAATTCAATAAATTAAGTAGAATAATGCTGAAGTGAAGAATGACAAACAAGCTTTATTGATTTTAACTCTCTATAGAATTCTTGATTAAGGATTAGAAAAGTTCGAGAAAAATGTGGATTTGAGAATTTAATATGCTTTCTTTTTACTGGAAGTTATGTCTTATAAACACAAAGCATTATAAGAATTATAAAAAGCGGAAGAATGTGAACCAAGTTTAGATATTCAATTTGTTTTGTATAAATATAAAAGAATAGTCGAAAGTGAAATCTAAGATGATTAAAATGAAAAGACAATATCAAATCATGAAATTCTACCTATCTCAGCTGCTCCACCTATCATAAGTGGATTAGCTATATAAATAGAGAAATGTGCTTATCTTCATATGGAATATTGGTCAGAATTAAATGAAGAAACACCCGATGTAGCTAAGTTAGAAGTAAGTGGCAAGAAGGTTACAGATAGTATAAGATTAGTCTAAGAATTATGGTAAAAATTGAAAAGAGTATGTCCAAATCATTAACCCAGTATTATGTTATACTCAGTATTTTTGATTGAAATACTTAATGATAAAGAATATGGAGTTAGTTTAAATGATACTTTACGTAAAATGATACAAGGATATAATAATAGTAAAATTGATGATATTGATAATCATGATTTTAGTAATGACCCTGCTCCAACAATTGTTTTATCTAGTGATAATGAAAAGTTTGGGTTAATATAGTAAATAAACTCTAGTGGAGCAGCATTGTTTCACTATACAAAAAGTGAATTAATGAATTAAAATATATAAATTTTAATGCCTGAAATGATAGGAAAATCGCATGATAGATTTGTGGAGGATTTTATTAATAATTCTGATTATAAGTATGTTAGCAAAGATAGACAAGTTATTTGCAAAAATAAATCTGGTTATTTGTTTTAAATGAATTTAAATATTAAGCCAATCAACTCTGTTAAAAATGGAATTTCATTTCTTGGAAGTTTTACCTAAGATAAATTTAATAAATCGAATGCATTTATTTTAGTAAATCCAAAAAATTAAATTGAAGGTATTAGTAGTGGATGTATAAGTTTATTGAAACTTGATATTAGATACATAAAAACAAAGAGAAATTTCTTTGATCTATTCCCATAAATAACTGATAAGGATCAATTTCTTAATAAATAAGGAAATATAGTATCTTATAGTATTCCAAAAGATATTTTAAAAACTATTGAGAGTGTTAGAAAAAAAGAAGATAAAGATTTTATTTATTAAGGGATTGATGATAAACCAATTTAATTATAATGTTATTGTTAAGAAATTTCATTTACTTATGCTAATTTTCCAGCTGGATATTGTTTTAAATTTGAAAAAGTATCAGATTTAGCTGCTTCTCAACTTAATAGTTCAATTATATCAAAGAAATCAGGTAACCAATTATTGGATAAGAAGTTAAAAATGAATTAAAATAAATTCATATTTTAATCTAAATTTGATGAAGATAAAACAATGTACATAGAAGGATTTTACAAAGATTTACCAAGTTATTCTGATTTAGGGTCTCGAATAGAATAATAAAAAGTAGATGATAGTTTCTTGCTTCCTTAAAAATTGGAAATCACAATTTCAAATAAATAAGAGAAAACGGATTCTTCTTAAGAATCTCCTAAGTTTAAAGATTTATAGAATTCAAATATAAAAATTAGATACGATGAAGGAATAAGAACAGTTAGATTATTTTAGAATAAAGTAGGTGAAATAGTAAATGATGACGATTAAGTAATGGAAGAAGAAGAATAAGAATATGAAGGAAATTAATACCAAGGCGTAAACTAAAATTTATTATATGATGATTCTGAAGAATAACAATCAGAGTAGGATGCATTCCAAAGTAGAACCAAATTAGAATAAGCTATTAATTAAAATGAAACGCCATTCCCTATAAAATTTATTAGAGTTGCTGAAACCTTCTTAACTATATCGATGCTTGTATTAGCTTTTGTCGATTACTTTCTAGATGTAATTATTTAACATAAATTATATAGATTAATTAATTATAAGATATATAATTAACACTTGAAGTTTACAATACACAAACAAATCTAGTTGCTGAATGGAATTATTTACTTGAAAATATAAGAGATTTGTAGCTATTAAATCTTAGATTGTATGGTAATAGTACAACTTAAGTAACTTAAAATGAAACATTTTTGAAAAGCGAGATGAGATCTAGCATAGATTATATATAGGAAGGATTAAATTATATCATTTTAAGTGGTTATTCATTTCCGTCAGATTTAAGTACTTTGTATAACGAACCAAATATACAAATGAAATTTAATGCCACAAATAGTTAATCTTATGATTATTAAGAAGCATCAAATTAATTACTAAGTTATGCTCTAACTATTATGAATTATCCATTAGATTAAATATCATTAAATTCTGATGATGTTGCTCTTTATTTTACTATTGAAAATGGATTCAATTCTTATCTAGATGCATAATTAAATGTATTATCAATTACCATAGATGATTTCATTTCTAAAACAGCAGATAAGTCAACTAACTTTGTTATTATTGTTGTTGTAGCTGGAGTTATTCTAGCCCTTTCCTTGGCTATAGTAGTTATAATCTTATTGTCTACCAGATTGGCTAAAGAATAAGTAATCATAATGTTCTTGGAATTGCCTTCTAAAGTAGTCAAAGGACTTTTCAATAAATGTGAAGCCTTTGTAAAGTACGTCAATTCTATAGATGGAGAAGGAAGTGAAAAAGATGATGATTTTGAACATTAAATTGAATAAGATGATATGGCAGCTATTGATTCAAAAAAAAAGAAAAAAAAGAAATTTAAAAATACTACAAAAGCTCCTATTAGATTTTATATACAAGTAATTCTTATTGCTGGATTCATGGAAGCTTATTTTATTATGTAATTGGTCTTGCAAAAATAAAACTTAAGTGATTTTAGACAATTAATTTACGAGGCTAATTCTACTATAATGGCAGAAGGATTTTATGCCTTTTGTAATAATGTTTAGTAAGCTGTGTTAATTGATTCTAATTAAAAGGTATAAAGTTAACCTGCTGTTTAAGCATAATATGATAATCTATATCGTTTATATTAATTAGATTCCATAATCCACAAAGAACATTCATCGAATATTGGTACACACGAATCAGTCTATATTGAAGCTTATAATACAATAATGTTTTCTAATCCATGTTAAAGATTAAATGAAATAGCAAAAATTAGTATTGCTGATTGTGAAGCCTTTGCTGAAACCAGTGTCAAAAGTGGATTCACTGTTGCTTTAACAAGGTTTTTTGAAAACCTGAGATATTTATCAAGTATATACACTCTAACTGTTTAAACTCCAACTCCTCCTCTATCAGATTTTATCGATTCGGAAGAAATAATCATTTTTTCAAATGAAGCTGATAATTTAAGAATCAATTTAATGAAATTGTAAAAAATGTAAGAAGTTAAATAAATGTAAAGAATTTATTTTAAGTATTTAATTATCATTTATAAAGAACTGCCATCAGATATTTAGGGGATAGTTTTATTGAGGGTTCCTAAGTAAAACAGAATACATATTTATCATAAAAGTTAGGCTTATTTATTGCTTTTATGATATTAATTCTCTTCATTTATTTATTTTATTGGATACCATTCCATCGACATTTAAATCGCGACATTTGGAAGACAAGAATGACACTTCTAATGATACCTGTTGATAACATAAGAAGATTAAAAAATGCAAAGGCATATTTAAAAGTATTGATAAATTAATAAAAATGACTAATTTTACCAATAAGATATAGTGTTTTTTATTATTATATATAATAATTTTAAAGATGACCAATTAATTATCTTTTAATGATATTAGAATCATTTCACATTAAATTTATCATCAAGTTATCTTTCCAAAACCATTCATTATTAGAAGATTTTATGTCCATAATTTTTTAATATCAAATCTACTTAATTTTAAAAAAATTTTTCTTTTGAATTGTTTCCGAAACCTTCCAAAATTTTTATCATTTGAACTTATTTAATTTATTTATTGCATATACAACCACAAATACCATATCCTTATTATAGCTATCTTAGAATTATTTCTTTTAAACAAACTTAATGATAATGATGTAAACAATTAAGTCCAAAACTGTCCTCTTTGATATAGTTTGAACAATAAAAGCAAGAAAATTTTGAAGTCCTTAATACACTTAGGTTAAATATATCAAAATTATCTAAATTGTGCTATTCATTCTATTATTAAGGTTTCTGTTAGTTGAAATTCTCTTAAATTGAATATGAAGCTTAAATCGAGTTGCAATTGTCTTTAATTGTTTTAAAAGCACTTTTTGAAACTTGACGTTTGAATAATTCCTCATCAATTAAAGTCTCTTAATTTTATGGTTAAGGCACGTTTGACTGATGGTTATTTATATTTTTTAATTTTACTAATATCAAAAGAGTTTATTACTTTAGGGTCTGCTCATTAAAATATCTTATTCATTTTATTGATGTTGATTAGATATATTCATTTTTTCTTCTCTTTTTTCCTCTAAAATCGAAGTGATTTTGCATTGGATTTAGGATCTCTTTTATAAATCTAAACTATTGTTATTATTAAATGAATTTGAATATTGAATTTTATTTTAATAAGATTCCTAAAAATTTTTATTGAGAGTTTATGATTATAATTTTACATCTGATAGAATTCCGTTTTAAGCTACATGATTTTAATTAAAATTCAGTTGATCTTAAAACATTCTTTAATACTTTCTTTATGGCTCTCTAAGTTAGGGATTTATTTATTAAACTTCTAGATTCTGGAAATTTTTTTCAGAAGAAAAACATACTGGTTAATGCATAGATTGACTTTAAAAATTTTTATTTGGATATTATTACTATAAAGAATTAAATGGAAGTTAAACTAAAGGATTATATAATAATTTACACTAATTTCCTTATAAAACTAACTAATTCTACTTTAATAATTGTAATTCGGGTTAAGTTTAAACATCGAATTATTGCCTAGTAATTTATTAGGAAGGAAATTTTTGAAGAGTATTTAGATTGCCTTTTTAATTATTAACTGAGATTCCAACCAAATTAGAGATTTATTTTTCTGTAGATTTTTTTTCATTGTTAGAAACCTTGTTACTTCCCTAAATTTCTTATGTTTAATTATTTATTGTTGGATTTATTTTTGGATTATTACATATCTCTTGGTTGGGTCGATTTTGTTGATTAGAATATTAAAACATCTATTATATAAATTATAAATTATTTGTAATAAAAATCATTCTATTTTATTGAAAAGATTGAACAATAATCGCTTTTATTAACACAATGTATGAAAAATATTTTTTACATATCTGAATTCTATTATTAAAATCTATTAAATGAAAAAAAAGAGATCCAAGTTTTAGAAACCTTGCAAGAATAATATTTTATGATGAAAGTATATAAGATTATAATCTAATATTTCTTGTTTTAGAACAAACTTTTAATATAAAGTAGCTCAGCTCTACTTTAAACCTTGAATTATTCTATTGATAAATTTTTTATTTTCTATTAATAAAAATAATTTGTAAATGATGAGTCTTTATTATATTTTAAGATAAAATAACTTATAAACATAATTAGAAATAAATTAAAAGCTAAAACAAGATATGCTTAAAAAATAATAAAGAAAAAACCTTCAAAGTTGATTACAGTTATATATATACATTATTTCTTTGAATTGAATATATGTATGCTTATATTATCATTTAATGTCTATATAAAATGGTTTAAAAATTTTTTCAATCAAATAAATTATTAATTTAATTAGTTAGGAATAATCATTACAAAAATCCTAAATTTATTTGATTAGCTTTATTAAGTAAATATAATTAGAATAATATATCATAAACATTATTATCATAAATGTAAAATTAATAAAATTCGAAGTCTTCAAGTTCTAAGAATACTACACAAAAGAAGACTATATTTCATCAAGAAAGAAAACTTAATAATGGTTAAGAAAAAGAAGAGAAAAATGAAAAGGATCAAACAAACAATTAAAAAATTAGATTTGCAAAATACATGAAATTATTGATTCTCTAAAAACAAAATGTGTAAGTACTATGATAAATTAATAACTTTAGAGAAAGTATTCTAAATCTAAAAAAAAGAAAAACTTTAGAAGGGTTTTCAGGTGAAACGCCAGTTTCAATTCAGTAATGTTTCTCTTTTCTAAATTCTGCAATTTAAAACGCAAGAAGCTTAAGGTTAGATTAATATACTTACATATAGATCACTTGATTTGTCAGGAATTGAAATTGATCCACTTTTAGCAATAGAGTTGGGCTAAGGACTTTAAAAAAATTCCTCTTTAAGTGAAATCAACCTTTCTGGATGTAAATTAAATAGTTTTAGTTTGTAATATATTTTTTCATCTATTGGAAATCACTAAACCTTACAATCAATTAATCTATTTAACAATCAAGGATTTAATATTGATCTAATGAATGATATTTGTCAATTTGTTTTTAAAGGAAAAAATAATCTAAAAAAACTTAAGTTAACTCATTGCAATATTTCCAGTACAAGTATGAGTTATTTGTTGAGAAATCTTAAGTAAATATTATTTATATTTTTAGATATTCTAGATCAATAAATGCAATAGATATATCAATGATGTAATTCACAACAGATGTATTAACTAGTTTAGGAATGGCACTTTAACATTATAAAGGTAAAAAGGTTTTGGAGTATTTAAATATTGGAGATACTAACATAAGAAATCAAGGTGTTGAAGTTTTGGCTCAAAGAGTTAGTTGGAATATTAGAAAAATAAATTTGAGGGAACTTATTATAAGGAGAAATTTTATAAATTAACAAGGAGTTCCACACCTTGAAGCATTTTTAAGGAAAATTAGCAGTTTATAAAAATTAGATTTATCTCAAAATTAAATAGAAGAATTTAATTGTTAAAATTTATTAACAAGGAAAATGTATGAAGTTAATTTAAGTTGTAATTTAATTTCATGTTTTCCGTTATAGTTTTTTTTGAATACCCTGGTCATTAATTTATCTAATAATAATATAACAAGTTAGGGGGCATTTTAATTATCTAGTATATTAAGATAAAATCCACTTTGGTTAGAACTTAATCTTTCAAATAATCAAATAAAAAGTGAAGGATTCAGTTCACTTATATTTGGGCTGAGAGACAACAGAATGTTAAAGAAATTTAATGTTGCCAATAATAATTTAGATGGCGAAGCAATGATTACATATATGATCAATCATGAATAGGTATATTTTGAAAATTTGGATATATCTTATAATTTTATAAGATATGCTATGTTATTTTTTTTGTTGAAGTTCTTGAAAAGTGGTAGTTTGAGATGTCTCAGATGTTAATTTTAACAAAAATAATAAAATGAATTATGGGATTTAAATTAAAATCCCTCTATTTTACTTGAAGAAGAGAAATTTGCTAGATCTGCACAAAATTAGTTTTAATTAATTTCTTTTAATTTAAGAGAATTAGATTTTTCTAAAAATGAAAATATATTTACTCCTGTTATTAATTCTTTGGCAACATTTTTTAATAAGATAGAAATCCTAGATTTATCTTCTTGTAAACCAATAACAGATTCAGATTTAGATTTGCTCTGCACATTTTTAAAAAAGTCGAATATAATTCATGATTTAAATTTGAGAGATCTAAATATAGGAAGTTTAAACATATAAAGTATTAAGAAACTGAGAAATTCTATTCTAAATAGTAGTTTAAAGAAATTAAATCTTAGCAAAAATTCATTATTTAAAATAGCTAAAGCATTTTAAGTGGATGAGATCATTACTAATTTTAAACTCGAAAGTTTAGATATAAGTTTGAATGGATTTGAATCTAAGCATACAAGTTATTTAGAGTTAATAATATCTTCATATCGAAATTTGAAGGTTCTCAATTTATCTCACAACAACATTGATTTTACAGGATTGATTGCAATCTCAAGAGTTTTAGGAGAGAATAAGTGTTTAAAAAGTTTAAAGTATGCATATATTTAAAATTTTCAGTGTTTCTAATTAAAAATTTAGTGCTGATGATTTGTTAATATTGGGTTAAATAATTTCAAATGAAAATCTATCACATTTGGATATATCAGATAATCCTGAGATCAAGAGATTAAAAACATTTTTTAATTTATGTTAAACTGAAAAAGTCGAACTATTGTAATTGACTTAAATTCATTTTGACAAATCGAACTTTAAGAATATAATAAATATTATAAAGAAATAAAGGAGAAATATCTTAGGATTCTCTCTTAACAGATGCAGTTTTAGATTAAATGATTTTGAAAAATTGGGCTTACAAATAATGAAATGCAAGAAATTATAATTTTTAAGTATTTCATATAATCCATTAATGTATTTTGATCTTAAAAATGCTGCAACATAGTTAAAGGAATTTAAAAATTTGAAAATATTAAAGTTTAATTAAGTAACGCTTGCTGGAGAATCTCTTTGTTATCTCAAAGAATGGATTTTAAATCCAGATAATTGTAATGTAATAAATCTCATTATTTTAGTTGACTACATTGGATTTAAGTGAAAATAAAATTAGTCAAGATTAGCTTGAGGAATTGAGTATTGGAATTTCTGGAAATAAAACTATTTAACATTTATTTCTTAACAAATGCAATTTAGGAAGATTGAATTTAGATAATTTTAGTGAATCTATTTCAATCAATCCAACAATCAGTACATTATCTATGGCAAATAATAATATTGTGAATAATTTGAGTAAAAAAAGATCTGCTCACATATCAGAAAATACAACTATTTAATTTGAGGAGATCAATTTATCTGATAATCCAATTGATGAAAAGGTATTGATATAATTATTTATTCCTCGAGAATTTAAAAATAAAATTAGATAAAGTATTGTTATTAAATAACTAAATCTATCAAACTGCAGATTGTAAATTTGTTTTTTTTAAAATCTCTTAATAGAACATAGAATTTATTAAGATTAATTTATGTTTTCAAGTTTAATTAGTTTATCTCTAAGCAAGAATTAATTAGATGATTCAATAGGAGAATATTTAAGATAATCCATAACTCTGTCAACTCAACTAAAAGAGTTGTATTTATAATAAAATTTCTTCACAAGTGTAGGTATGATTTAAATTTTGGATGGAATTTTTGCTACATAAACAATATAAACTATAAATATTAGTAATAATAAGATAGATGATCGTTTTGCTAAAAGATTGGAAGAATTAAAACTTCATAAATGTTCAATACAATTTTTGTTGTTAAGAGAGAATAACTTTTAGAAATAAGGATTGAAAATATTGGCATAAATTCTTTCTTATCAAAGAGATTTATTTATTGATAATATATGGACTGACGTAGATGATGAGGATGCAGATAAAATATTAGAGTAATACACAAGAATTTGTTAAAAGTATCGTTTAAGTTAAGCATAAATACCATCTTTTTTGAAAGAAATCTAATTATCAAAATCAAATCTTACAGATAAATTTTGTGAATCATTTGGTAAATATTATCCCCTTTTAGGATTCATTGAGTTTATTGATGTATCAGATAATCCATGCATAACCATGTATGGTAAGGTATATTTATTTTTTCATTTATTTGATTACAGTTACGAAAAACATTAATTAAGGGCTTTACATATATCTGATTCTTAAGAAACAAGAAAATTGTTTGATGATGGATTACTACGATATTTAACATTAAGATTAAGAAATTTCTTATTAGGTTAAACAAAATCAAATCTAAAATAATAAAATCGATTATAATAATCAGGGAACTATTAAAAATAAACAGAAAAAATATTTGGAGGAATGTTTGGATCATGGTTAATTCACAAAGTTAACAAATTAATGAATTATTTAGATCTGATTGAACCTCAAATTTTTATAGTTAGCACAATCTTTATTGGCAAATTTAGAAGAAATAATATAAATATAAAGATTTTAGTTGTTTTTTTTTGGATTGCATTTTTAGTAGTAAATTTTTCATAATTTTTTTAATTGTTTTTTGAACCTCATTTAAAGAAAAATACAGGGAATAGTTTTTAACATTTTGAAAATGTTATGTATAAAGATCTAACCTATTCCTTAGTAATAATAGGAGCAATATTTATAATAGAAATATTATAATTAATATTAACTGTCACTTTAAGAAGAAAGATATAACCTGCATTATAAATTATACATCCTAAAATGTTGGAACATCTTCATACTAAATTTCCACATAAACGAGAAGTATTACTAATGATATACTCCATATTCTGTAAGTCAAGCACATTAGCCGAAAGAATGTTTTTGGGTTCTCTGGTTTTTATAAATTAGGATTAAGTAGGTTTAAATGTTTAAAAATTTAAGATTCTATTTAGTGTCATAATATATGGAAGATTTCTAGAATAAATTATAATAACATTAATTAATTTAATCAAATTTATATCTGCATCACCAAGAGATGATTAAGCTAAATATTTATCATTATTACAAAGAAATCTCTATTATTAAAATTATTTCGTTTCAAGTGATGTTTTAGTTACTTTATGCCCAGTATAAGGATATTAATTTACAAATACAATAAAGGTTAATTACGAAATTATTATTGAAACATATAGGATGGTTTTTATTGAATTAGTATTATTTATCTTTATTTGGAATTTCTCCATACAAGCTCAAACTATTGGATTTTCTAATTTTATTGATCCAAGATGGCCAACTATGAGATTATGGATGACATGCCTGTTTGCAAAGTGTGTTATCTCAATAATCATATCCCTTTTTAAGATTTTAACTGTAAGGCCGGCAGTTGTAAAATAAAATGGATTTAATTAAGCATTAGCAATTAAGAGATTCTAATAAAACAGACATTAATTTGTTAAGCCATAAAATATTCAAATCGAATAGAATTAATAAAAAATAGAATTTTAATTAAAAAGTAAATAACATTAATAAAGCCTATCATCAAGAGAAATAGAAAAAAGAAGAGACATCAAAATGTAAAATAAATTTTCAGAAATTGATAAAATTGATGAAGAAGAAGATGAAATCTTGTTAAGCAAATAGACTTCAAATTTTGAATATTCAAGTAATCAATTATTATTAAGATAGATAATTCCTCATTCTCTGATTTATCATTGTAAGAACCTCCTCAACAACCATTCAGTAATTCTATTCCTAAATTTAAATATAATATATGAATTCTTAATTTAATTTAAAATAAATATTTCATCTCTTTGTAATATTTTTCATTTTTAGAAAATATTTAAATGAATTTTTCATCATTCACTTTTATTCTTGCATCAAAATTTTAGAAATAAACGTTTTCTTAATAAACGCCAAATTATGAAATTAATAATTCATATGAGGATACAATTATCAAAGAAATTCAATTTATTAATTAATTAAATAAAATGCTCTAGGTATTATTAACAATTTTATTAATATCTAGTTCAATATTTTTTAAAATCTTTTATTTATTTAAATTTAATTGACTAACATTACTATCTTCATCAACTAAAATACTTAAAGCTGATGGTTATTATTTTTTCGAGATAAAGATATACTAAAATCAATTCAGATATTTAAGCAAGTTTCTTTTTCCAATTTTAAATAGAATTTATTTTATTTACTTAATAATATTAAGAAAAATATTGAAATTATTATTAAAGAATAAATTATTAAATTATGCCAAAAATTAAGGGTAGAGGTGGTAAGAATTATAGAAGATTGAAAAATGAAAATTTAACAAAGAGATAATTGGAAACAAAAGAAGACGGTCAAGATTATGCTTAAGTTATAAAATTATTGGGAAGTGGAATATTGATCTGTATATGTTTAGGGGATAGTAAATAGAGAATAGGACATATAAGAGATAAAATGAGAAAAAAAGTTTGGATTTAAAATGGTGATATTGTTCTCATTACATTAAGAAAATTTGAAGATGAAAAATGTGATGTTATCTATAAATATTTCCCTGAAGAAGTCAAATAATTGAAAAATCTTAAAGAAATTCCAGATGTATGGAAATATTTTAAGTATTAAGAATCTAGATGAACATAGTAATGATAATGTGGAAGGTGAAAATATTTTCGTCGATAATGAAGAATCATCAAGCGCTGATTCAGATTTAAATGATAGTGATTCTGAATAAGATTCTGATTCTGAATAAGATCCTGATTTTGAAACAAAATAAAAATTTTAACCATAGCCATAAAAACCATAAACTTAAAAAGCATAAGCATCAGCAAAAGACAATAAAGAAAAAATAACCAAAAAAGATATTGATAATATTTGAAGTAGTTTTAATTTTATTTTCCTCATTTTATAAAATGAATAAGTCTAAACATCTAAGTTTAGTTTAAAAAGTATAAAGTTTTTGATCAGATTGCAAATGTAAGTGAAAGTTTGAATAAATTCCAAATTAATATGTATTGTAAATTTCTAGAAATTCTGTTCTATTTTAATTTATAAAAATTATTATATTAAACGAATTAATTTAATAAAAACTTGGAAATTTATACACTATGAATAGATCTTGCATTCTTAAGTGTAAAGTTTGATAAAATACTTATTTATAACTCTAAGAATTAAAATAATATAGTTAGTTTAATAAATTTACAATTTTATAATTTAAAATTAAAAAATACTGACAGTTAAGAAACAATTAATGACAACAAAAAGACTAATAGAACTTAATTTACCTTATGATAAGAATTTTATGCTTGCTTGTTTGTTTGGTATATATCAGCAAATTAATATTACGAAAAGTAATGAAAAAATTAAAATTGATCTAAAACTATAAAATAATTGATTTGAATAAGAGTTTTTTTTATAAGATATTAAACAAAATGAGAATTGATTTTTAAAGATAAATTAAATAGAAATATGAATGAAATTTTTTAAAGAGTTAGATTAACCTCCTAAATATACATTTATATCTATTTTAGTTATTCTGTTTTGTGTAATCAATTATTGGATTAGTAACATTATATTTGGTGCAAAATTAAATGTTTTATTAGAATAATAATAACATACAAACATTTTATTTATATAAATATGCTTGTTTGGTATTAATTTAATTTTGTGAAGTATTTTTGTGTGTCTTAAAATTTAAAAAAGATACCAATGTAATCTTTGCCATAATAATTAAGATAGCTATGTTTTACTAAATTACATTGTAAAATTCAAGAGAAATTAAATACCACGTTATAATTAGTAGTAGTCAATATGTACACTTAAATCATTGAATTTGAATGATTTGAAAGACTAGAGTGATGAACAATATTATATTAATGATAATTTTTATTTCTTATTGAGACAATTATTTGTAAACCCCGTTTGTCTGATTAAAAAGCATAACTTCCTGATGAAATAAGGATATTATTTATTTTTCAAATTATTTTACTATTTTTGAATGGGTGACTAAGAGCCTCTTAAAAGCAAGGAAGATTATTTTATTAATCGTCTTGCTTGTTCTTTCAATATAAGAAATTCAATTTAATAAGACAAATTCAAGAAATCTTTTGAAACTGAAGATAATAAGTAATTTATGGTTTAATATGGTTTAGAATGGTGTTTGATAGATTAATGAAGGATGAAAGCAACATGATGGCTGTATTTGCCATTTAATCTGGAGCTGAGTCTGTTACATTATTTTCAGATGTTCCACATCCTGATAAGTTTAGAAAGAAGGGACTGATTGCCCTCAAAATATAAGAGAGCGCTTTGACAGTATAAAATATCACTCAAAATATTGTGTTTTTGGAATTAACAAGAAATGTAACAATCTTAATAAATTTTAGATTTTGGAGCATTTATACTCAACATTTTATGAAATAATGAGTCCTATTTTATAGAATCCAAGTAATCAATAAGGTTGGACTGACTTGGTTGCCAAAGATTTAATGGAGAAATTTAATGCCTATGTTGCATAAGTTTATGTAATGATAGGTTAGATAGAAGGTCGGACTAAATTAGTAAATAATTTAAATTATATTAAAAGCCAATTCCATCACATAAATTGACTTAATCAGATACTACTCCAGCCAAAGATAAGGCTCATGTTTATGAAAGTTCAATTATTACATGGACAAAATAGATAAAGAATGTATTGAAATTGGAGCCAGAGTAAGCATTGAAAAACGGACACAATCCAGGACCTTTGGTGGAATTAAAGTTTTGGGAGAATAAAGCTGCTAATCTAAATAGCATAAAAGAATAATTGGAAGGACCTGAAGTGATCAAAATTTTAAGATTTTTAGAAGTTAATAAATCTACATATACAAACCCATTCTCTAAATTATAAAGAGAAGTGGCAAAGGCAAGAGAAGAAGCAAATGACAATAATAAATTTTTAGATTTATTGAAGGATCCTTTCTAAAGACTTTAAGATACTGGTGGAGACTTTTAGGCATTACATGAATTATTCATTCCAATTATGCATAGGATACTTTTGATATGGAAAAGTTCTAAATTTTATAATACTCCTCCAAGACTAGTAGTTTTAATTAGAGAGATTTGCAATGCAATCATAACAAAAGCTCAAGATTTTGTAAATGGTCCTATGATTTTCTAAATGATAAGTTCAGAAGAAACATTTGAGGCTTGTGAAAAACTATAAATTACAATTGATGTTTGCACAAAGTTTAAGGATGCATACTTCGAATACAAAGCTAAAGCTGAAGGTAATTGGAAGTTAACAACAAATGCATTATTTGTTAGATTAGATTCATTTTTAGAAAGATGTCATGATATTTTACATTTGACAAATACAATTGTTTAGTTTAATAAATTGGCTAAGATTGATCTTGGTGGTACAAAGGGAAAAACATTGACTGAATCAGTTTAATAAATTTTCGTTGAATTTTAAAAGGCTGTCGAATAATTCTAATAAGTTAAATATGATATAATGGATATAACACAAAAAGATTTTGATGATAGTTTTTATGAATTTAGATCTAAGATCAAGGAATTAGAAAGAAGATTAGCTTCAGTAATAACATAAGGTTTTGATGATTATGATACATTACATGGAAGATTTAAATTATTGGATAGTTTTGAAGGTTTATTATCCAGACCAATAATTTAAGATGAATTAGAAAAAAAACATATAGTATTATTAGATATGTACAAATAAGACTTGAAATAAGTTCAATAAATATTTTTGGAAGGATATGAATTGGTTGATAAACTACACGAAAGAGCTCCAATTTACAATAATATGCCACCAATAGCAGGTGCATTAATGTGGTGCAAAGGTTTAAGAGATAGAATTACTGAACCATTAGATAAATTAGCATAATTAGGATAAGGTATAACAGAAAGAGAAGAATATAAGGATGTATTAAAATTGTACCAATCAATAACAAAGTAAATAAAGGATTATGAGCAAACTAAAATTTTGAGTTGGGAATAGGAAGTAGGTAAGGTGTCAGAAGAAAAGTAAAAGTAACCTTTATTGTCAAAAGATGAGAATGGATTATTAAGAGTTAATTTTGATCCTGCTTTAGTTAGATTATTAAGAGAAGTAAAATATTTTACTTTGCTTGAATAACCAGTACCTGAATCTGCTTCAGAATTATATTCTAAAAATGATACTTTCAGAGAATATATAGTTTAATTAGAAATGATTGTTGAGAATCATAATTTTATTGTGACATAATTGCATCCAATGGAAGAACCATTGATAAAGAATAGAATAGAGAAAATGGACGAGGTTCTCAAACCTGGTATTGAACATTATAAATGGAAGAGCAACGATATAAACAAATTTATTGATACAGCCAAGGCAACTGTTGATGAATTACACTAGATTGTGTAAAAGATGAAGGAAACATTAAAAAAAATAGAGCAAGCATTGGAGAAGTTTAATACAAAGATAATTGAAAGAAAAAATAAACCAATGTCTCCAGATGACTATGATTAATTCTTGAAAGCAGTTGTTTAAAATAAATTATCTATAGTAAAAGATAATGGTACTTCAATCAATAAGCTTGTTAAAGAAGTTCTTGATTAAGTCAAGGTAGACAAGAAATAATAAGCTTGGATTAACTATTAATACTATTTAAATTCTATTGTTATTAATGGGCTAGCTAGAGCTATCATTACTGCCTTAACACATATGAATGAGTAAATCAATCCACAATATATTAAAAAACATGAGATTGCACCACTTTTTGATATCAAATTGGAATTATTTAGAAATGTAGGTATTCAATATGAACCTGAAATTGAAGAAACTACATAAGGATAAAGTGTACGTAATACAATTAGAGGATGGGCTAATGATATGTTTTATATTGCTGGTCAATTCTAAAGATTAGATTCAGCAAATCCATTTGGTGATTATTTACCTGAAATTAAGGAATATTTTGAGATCAAAGAAGTTGTCTAAGCAATTAATTAAAATTTAGATTACATTGAAGAAGAAACTAGATCCTTCAAATAATCTTACATGACCTACAGTTATCTTTGGTTAGAAGATCCTAAATAAGCTTTCGAAGATTTTATGTTGAAGAATGAACCAAAAGATGCCCCTGAAGATGAAGATCAATCTTAAAATCCTTTATTATAAGGGTGTAGAATAAAGATTCCAAAGTTAGATTTATTTGATGACAAGATAACAACTTTGAAGAATATTCAATAAGAAATTAATAGGATTATGACACCTTATGAAATATCATGGTTGAGGATTAATTTACAACCATTAAAAAGTGCTCTTGAAAATAAAGTCAGTCAATAAATAAAAGTTTATACCGAATTTTTGGTTGTGTAATTTAAAACCACTTTGAAGAATTTAAAGGGATTTATCCAGAGAACAAACGAGGGTATTAAAGAAAATCCAGCTAGTGAAGAAAATACAGGAAATAGAGATCTATTGATGAAGGTTATGAGAGTGATATCAGATGTCAAGGATGTAGAACATAAATGTGAAGGTATTGTTGTAAGAATGAAAGAAATGGTTAATAAATTAAAAAAGCATGGAGTATAAATAATGGAAAAAGGAGAAGAAGATCCAGTTTAAAGTATTGATAATGCCTTTACTTAATTTAATGAAACAACTTAAAAAGTATTTAAGATCAAAGCTGAAATTTTACCACTCCAAACATAAGAAACCACTAATATCAAGAAAAAGTTAGACGAATTTTAAAAGAAGGTATCAGACTTTAGAAATGATACTCTTAATAATTTACCTTATGCTTATCATGATGATATGAAAATGGATTAAATACTATATTCATACATTACAATTGATGAATACTACAAAAAGTTATTATAAATGGAAAAGGAAGCTGCAGATTATAATTAATTAGAAAAATTATTTGAATTAGAGAAGAGTGCATATAAATAATTGAGAGAAACGAATGTTGATTTGAAATCATTGAAAATTATGTGGGATGCCATTTCTATGGTTAATTATTAATATAATGATTGGAAATCAAAACCATTTAGATAAATTAAGGCTGATGTCTTGTTGGAATCAAATAAAGTTTTGGGAACTTAATTGAAGAATTTGCCAAAAGAAGTAAAGAATTTCAAAGGATACAATGCAATTGTTGATAAAGTTAAGAATATGTCAGTTGTGTTACCTTTAGTTTCAGCCTTACATAGTGAATTCATGGAAGACAGACATTGGAGTTAAGTAAAAGACATGACTAAGAGTAAGTTTGAGCATAAAGCAATGACCTTTTTGTTTGATGATATTCTTGCCTTGTAATTGTATAAATTTGATGCTTAAATTAATGAAGTAGTTGAAGTGGCTTCAAAGGAAGCAAAAATTGAGAAGAAGTTGAAAATGATTGAAACAGCTTGGTTGAAGTAAATCTTTGAATTTGAAGATTATAAAGAGACTAAGGTCTTTTTACCATTAGACAATATGATGGAAATGTTAGATTAGCATTCACTTGATTTGATGGGTATGAAAGGATAAGGCAAATACGTTGAATTCTTTTATAATACTGTAGAAGATTGGAGAGAAAAATTAGGTAGAGTTGATTCCGTTGTTGGTGAATGGTTAAAGGTTTAAAAGAATTGGAAGACATTAGTTAATATATTCATTGGATCTGAAGATATTAGAATGTAATTGCCTGAAGATACTAAAGTATTTGAAGCTGTTGATAAAGAATTTAGAGAACTTATGACTGAAGTAGCTGCCAATCCATTAGTTATTGAAGCATGCATCAATGAAAGAAAAGATTAATTGGTTGCTATGAGTGTAAACATTAAAAAATGTGAAAAGGCACTTAATGATTATTTAGAATAGAAAAAGAAAGCTTTCCCTAGATTTTATTTCTTATCAAATCAATCTTTATTAACGATCTTGTCAAATGGTTAAAATCCACCTAAAGTTTGTGAATTTTTAGGAGATTGTTTTGATGGAATGAAAACCTTAAGTTTCGAGCCTTCAAAAAATCCAAATGATATCCCAAGAAGCACACATAGTATGATTTCTAAGGATGATGAAAAAGTACCATTCTCATCAAACTTTGAATGTTCAGGAGCAGTTGAACATTGGTTATCGGCTTTAGAATATAAAATGAGAGAAACACTAGAAGAAATCTTGGAAAAAGCTAAGGAAACATCTGAAAATTGGGAAAGTGGTGATAATCCAAGAGAAGATTGGGTTAAACATTATTGTGCTTAAATAGCATTATTAACTACTTAAATTGTATGGACAGAAGATGTTACAAGAGCATTTGAAGATTTGGCTGGAGGAGCTGAAACAGCAATGAAAGAATGTTTGAAATTAATTGAAGTTCGTATTGATAATTTAATTAAGAAAGTTAGAGGTAATTTAGAGATCTTGGAACGTATGAAAATCATCAATATTATTACAATTGATGTGCATTCTAGAGATGTCGTTGAAAAATTCTGCATCTAAAAAACATAAGAATTAGAATCTTTTGCTTGGTTATCATAATTGAAATTCTACTGGGATAATAAAGATAATGATATGCATTTAAGATAAGCATTAAGATTTAAGTGGGAAAAAGAAAAGGATAAATCAAAGTGTATTATTAGAATTGTAGATTGGTTCAGATTCTATTCATATGAATATGTTGGTAATGCATTAAGATTGGTTATTACACCATTAACAGATAGATGCTATATTACATTGACATAAGCTTTGAATTTAACAATGGGTGGTGCACCTGCTGGCCCAGCTGGTACTGGAAAGACTGAAACAACAAAAGATTTAGGTAGAGCAGTAGGATTACCAGTTATGGTGTTTAATTGTTCTGATCAAATGGGAAAGGATTCAATGGCTTAAATCTTTATGGGTTTATCTTAATCAGGAGCATGGGGATGTTTTGATGAATTCAATAGAATAGCAATAGAAGTGTTATCTGTCATCAGTACATAAGTTAAAACAATATTGGATGCTTTGAAGGAAAAGAAGCCTAAATTAATTTTTATGGAAGAAGGAGAAATTTCAATTTAAGACACAGTAGGATTTTTCATCACAATGAATCCAGGATATGCTGGAAGAACAGAATTACCAGAAAACTTGAAAGCATTGTTCAGATCATGTGCTATGGTTGTACCAGATTTAGTTTTGATTTGTGAAAATATGCTTATGTCAGAAGGTTTCTAATAGGCAAGAGCATTAAGTAGAAAGTTTGTCTCTTTATATATGTTGTCAAGAGAATTATTATCAAAAGCAAGACATTATGATTGGGGTTTGAGAGCAGTAAAATCAGTGTTGAGATAGGCTGGTAAATTGAAGAGAGCAGATCCATAGATAGCAGAGGATCCCTTGTTGATGAGAGCTTTGAGAGATTTCAATATGCCAAAGATTGTTACAGATGATAAACCAATCTTTTTGGGATTGATAGGAGATTTATTCCCTAGAATTGAATGTGAAAGTAAGACAAATCCTGAATTGAAAAAAGTAGTAGTAGATACTACAAAATAAGATATGGGATTAGTAGCAGAAGAAATGTTTGTGTTAAAAGTAGTATAATTGGCAGAAATATTAGAAGTCAGACATTGTGTATTTGTTATAGGTCCACCAGGATGTGGTAAAACAAGTGTTTGGAAAACATTGGCTAAAACTCACTATAATAGAGGAGAAGATTTTGAATTAGATACATTAAATCCAAAAGCAGTCACATCAGATGAATTGTTTGGTTGTTATACAAAAACAAAGGAATGGAAAAATGGTGTGTTGAGTATGATTATGAAGAACTAAAATAAATGTGAAGAGAAATATAAGCCTAGTCATTTACACAAATGGTCAATTTTAGATGGTGATATTGACCCTGAATGGATTGAATCTTTGAATACAGTTATGGATGATAATAAGGTGCTTACACTTGTGTCAAATGATCGTATTCCATTAACTCCATCTATGAGATTATTGTTTGAAATTTCGAATTTGAAGAATGCAACTCCTGCTACAGTATCTAGAGGTGGTGTCTTGTTTATTAATGAAACTGATATTGGTTGGATGCCATATATGAATAGTTGGTTAGAAAGATCATTTGAAAAATGTGTAGTTAAAAGAGAAGGATTAATGGGACAAGTACCTTAATCTCCTTAAATTGATGATATTGCTAAATCAGTCTTTTATAGATGCTTCTAACAATACTTTGAAACAAATCCAGATATCAGAGATAAGAGCAAAGTTAGACTTATTGTACCATAAGTTGACATTGCATAAGTAATGACCATTTGTATGATCTTGGATGCTTTACTTTTGGAAACTGATTACTAGAAGATTGCTCAAATGAAAGAAGATGATCAAAAAATGATTTATGAAGCTTACTTCATTTATGCAGGTATGTGGGCAATTGGAGGTTGCTTTGGTGGAGGGCAAGATGATGAAAAAGATATGAAGGACTTCAACTCTGTTTGGAAAGCTGCTGCTAAAATCAGAATGCCAGAACAAGGAATGTGTTTCGATTACTACTTTGACTTTGCTGAATAAAAATGGGCACATTGGTAATAAAAAGTCGTACCTTATATTGCTACTGATGAAGCAATCTTTTCTAAAATTTATGTTGCTACTTTACATACCACAAGATTGAGAACTTTATTAGATTACCATCTAAGAAGAAAGAAGTGTGTATTGTTTGTAGGATCTGCTGGTACTGGTAAATCAGCTGTCATTAAAGATTATTTGAGTCAAACCAAAACTGATTAAGTATCTTACAAAACTATCAACTTTTCATCTTTTACTGATTCATTAGCTTTATAAAAGAACATTGAATCTATGGTTGAAAAGAAATCTGGTAGAACCTTCGGTAGTGCTACTGGTAAAGCTTTGATTTGTTTCATTGACGATATGAATATGCCATATGTTGATAAATATGGTACATAATAACCTATCCAATTACTTAGATAAGTTGTTGATTATGGAAGTGTTTTCAACAGAGAACAATTAGAAGAGAGAAAGTTCCTTTAAGATTTATTATTCTTTAGTGCTTTGAATCAAAAATCAGGATCTTTCACAATTGATCTAAGATTATAAAGAAACTTCTCTGTCTTCACCATGTATACTCCAAATGCTGAAATCATTAAAACCATCTTCGGTGCTATTTTAAATAGTCATTTAGCAACTTTTGATGATAAAATTCATAAACTATCTGATAAAATAATTGAAGCCACAATTCATTTGTTTAACAAAGTATTAAAAGATACTAGATATTCTCCTTCAGCCAGAAAATTCCATTATCAATTTAATTTCAGAGAACTTGCTAAAGTTGTAGAAGGTTTGATGAGATCAACACCAAATTAATATAGAGGATAACCAAATAGAATGCTCAGATTATGGGCTCATGAAGCTAAGAGAGTATTTGAAGATAGATTCATAAATGAGGAAGACATTAAGGTCTTTAGAGATTATGTTAAGGATGCATTGGTTAAAAATATTGGAGAGCCTGATGATAAGGACAACCCTTTGGATGAGCCAAATGTATTTACAACATTTGTAGCAGCACATATTGGTTAGGAATAATAATACACAAATTGTGATGCTTAAACTTTAAAGAAGGTATTGGAAGATAAATTAAGAGAATATAACGAAGTGAAAGCTATGATGAATTTGGTTTTATTCTAGTAAGCTATGGAACATGTTTGTAGAATAGCACGTATATTGGAATTACCAGGAGGTAATGCCCTATTGGTAGGTGTTGGTGGTTCTGGTAAATAATCATTAACAAGATTGGCTACTTTTATTTTGGGATATGAAGCTGATTAAATGGTAGTTACATCAAATTTCACAATAAATGATTTAAGAAATTATTTGCAAGAAATATATAAGAAAGTTGCTAAGCCAAGTGCAGGAAGTAGATGTTATATTTTGACTGATTCTCAAATCAAGGAAGAAATCTTTTTGATTCCAATTAATGATATGTTAAACTCAGGTTGGATATTTGATCTATTCCCTAAGGAGGACTATGATAATATGATTTAAGGATTAAGAAATGAAGCAAAAGGAGCAGGTGTTTTAGATAATTTAGAATCAATTACATAATACTTTTTGGATAAGATGAGAAAGAATCTTCATGTGGTATTATGTTTCTCTCCAGTTGGTGATACTATGCGTATTCGATCTCGTAAATTCCCTGGTATCATCAATTCAACAAGTGTTGATTGGTTCCATCCATGGCCAAAAGATGCCCTTATTGATGTGTCATATAGATTCATATAAGAAGTTGAATTAGACACAGACGATCTTAGAAAAATCATTTCTCTTCACATGGCAGAAGTTCATCTTTCAATTGATTATGCTAATCAAAAATATTTGTAATTAGAAAGAAGATATAATTACACCACACCTAAATCTTTCTTAGAATTGATTGAGTATTACAAGAAATTGTTGAGTGAAAAGCGAGATTAGATTTCCAAATAGATCAAGAGATATGAATAAGGTCTATAGATTTTAGCTGATACATAAGGAAAAGTGTAATTGTTACAAGCTGAATTGAAAATAAAGATGGTCGAAGTCGACAAAAAGAAGAATGAAACTGATGTCCTGATTGAAAAAGTAGGAAAAGAATCTGCTGTCGCTGAAGTAGAATAAAAGATTGCCAATGAAGAAGAAGAGAAAACTAATACAGCATCAAAAGCAGCTGAAGAATTGGCTGAAACTGCAAGAGTCGAATTAGAAAAAGCATTACCTGCTTTAGAAAAAGCTAAAGCTGCCGTAGATTGTATCAAGAAACCACAAATTACAGAAATGAAAGCTTTAGGTTCACCTCCTACTGGTGTCTTGACTACTGCAAGAGCTGTACTTATATTATTAGGAGAGAAAATCACTTTATAAGATCCTGAAGATAAATTATGGAAGAAATCACAATAAGTTATGAACAATCCTTAGTAATTTTTGGATAGAATTATTAACTTTAATGGTAAATAAATTGATCCATAAATATTGGCATCTGTAAATAAAATCATAGAAGATCCTGCTATGAAATTTAATGAAGAATCAATGAAAGGTTAAAATTATGCTGCTTCCAAATTATGTGCTTGGGCTGTCAACATTGTTACTTTCAATACTATTTTCAAGTTGGTTGATCCACTTGAAAAATCAAGAGATGCAGCTATGGCTGATTTAGAATAGAAGAAGAAGGAATTGGCTGTTGTAAAAGAGAAAGTTAGAGCGTTGAATGAAAAAGTCAACAAGTTGAAACGTGATTTAGAAGAGGCTGAAAGAGTTAAATAATTGGTTGAAGCTGATGCTAATGCTTGTTTAGAGAAATTATCAGCTGCAGAAAAATTAGTTAATGGTTTAGCAGGTGAAAATAAACGTTGGGGAGAAAATGTTAAAGAATTGTCTAGTAATATCAAATCTGTTGTAGGAAATGCATTGTTGGCTGCTGCCTTTGTATCTTATATTGGAGCATTTTCAGCTAAATTAAGATTAGAATTGTGGTCTAAGATTTGGTTGACTGATTTATAAACCAAATAAATTCCTTTGACTTAAGGTATTGATCCACTCAAGATTTTAACAACTGAAGCTAAGATTGCTAGTTGGAAGAATGAAGGTTTATAATCAGATTAAATGTCATTGGAAAATGCCTCTATTATTAGTGCTTGTTCAAGATGGCCTCTTATCATAGATCCATAATTGTAAGGTTCTGTTTGGATCAGAGGATCTTAAGGTGATAATTTGGTTACAATCAATATAAGTTAAAACAAGTGGTTGTAACAATTGAATTCTTCAATTCCTCTTGGTAAAGCTGTTCTGTTGGAAGGTATTTAATAAGAAATAGATGCTACACTTGATCCATTATTAAGTAGAGCTATAGTAAGAAAAGGAAAAAGTATTTATTTAGAATTAGGAGGTGAATAGATTGATTATGATCCTAAATTCAAACTATTTTTGATGACCAAATTGTACAACCCACATTTCAGACCTGAAATTGCTGCTTAATGTACTATTATTAATTTCATTGTTACTGAATCTGGTTTAGAAGAGCAATTATTAGCTGCTGTTGTGAATATTGAAAGAAATGAATTAGAAATGAAGAGATAAGAATTGGTCAAATAATAGAATGAATTTTCAGTATAATTAGATAAATTAGAAGAAAATCTATTGATTTAATTGTCAGAAGCTGATCCTGCAACAATTTTAGAGAATAAGAGTTTGATTGCAAATTTAGATAATACCAAATAAACATCAAATACAATTACTGAATAGAGTAAAATTGCAAAAGTCACTGAAGTTGAAATCAATCAATAAAGAGAAATCTATAGAATAGTAGCTGCTGAAGGTGCTATGCTTTATTTCTTAGTCATTTAATTAAGTGTTATGGAACATATGTATCAATATTCTTTGGAATCATTTAATAAATTCTTCTTCAAAGCTATAGAGAGAACAACAATTAGAGATGAAACAAGAACAGAAGAATTGAGAAAGAATATTAGATATACAATTTATTAATGGATAAGTAGAGGGTTATTTGAGAAACACAAATTAATCTTTTTGACTTTGATAACATTCAGATTAATGTAAAAGAAAGTAATTGAAGTTGTCTATGAGCCAGCTGAAATGGATTTCCTTATTAAATGTGTACCAAGAGCAGGTGTTGAAAATAATTTGGATTGGTTACCTAATTAAGCTTGGGATTCAGTACAAGGATTGATTTAATTGGAAGAATTCAAATTGTTTGCTTAAAATATGGAAAAGGATGCACCAATTAGATTTAAAGATTGGTATAATGAACTTCAACCAGAGGATGTGAAATTACCATTTGATTGGAAGAGATTAGATCAAATGCCATTCAAAAAATTATTAGTTTTAAGATGTTTAAGACCAGATCGTATCACATCTGCATTAACAAATTTCATTAGATTTGCTTTACCTTAAGGAGAATCATTTGTTGAAATGGATTCTAAGTTGAACTTTTCAGAAGTTCTCTCTGGTTCAGTCGACGATTCAGATGCAACAATTCCAATATTCTTTATATTGTCTCCAGGAGCAGATCCAGTAAAGGAAGTAGAAAAATTGGCAAGATTAAATAAAATAGAGCCAGGAAAATCATTTTGGAACATTTCATTAGGATAAGGTTAGGATGAAATAGCCAGACGTAGAATTGAAGAAGGTAATAAGGAAGGACATTGGGTAATGTTGTAAAATATTCACTTGATGCCTAAGTGGTTGTTAGAATTAGAAAAGATTTTAGATTCATTTACAGGAGAACAAGGAGGTGGTAATCCAAGATTTAGACTATTTTTGTCTGCAGAACCATCAAGTGGAATTCCAATTGGATTGTTAGATAGATCAATTAAATTGACTAATGAACCACCTGCAGGTTTGAGAGCTAATATGAAGAGAGCTTGGGCTTATTTCAGTAAAGATGAAATTGAAGATAAAGATCCAAAAATCAAATCAATTTTGTTTGGTTTATGTTTCTTCCATTCAACAGTTATAGAAAGAAGACGTTTTGGACCTAAGGGATGGAATATGTCATATCCATTCAATATGGGAGATTTGAGAGACTCTTATTTAGTCATGAATAGATATATGGAATAAGGAGCAGGAGGCAAAGTGCCATTTGATGATTTAAGATATATCTTTGGTGAAATTATGTATGGTGGTCACATTGTAGATGATTGGGATAGAAGATTATGCATGGGTTATTTAGATAATATCATGCATGAAGGAATATTTGATGAATTAGAATTGTTCCCTTTCATTGAAGGCAAGAATTTATCATTTAAAGTTCCTCCACCAAATAATTATGAAAAATATATTGAACATATCGAACAAGTTTTAACTTAAGAAACTCCTCTTGCTTATGGATTACATTCAAATGCAGAAATTGGTTTCAGAACATAGTAATGTTTAACTCTCTTCTCGACACTCTTAGAATTGTAACCAAAGGATAGTGCAAGCGAAGAGAGCAGTAGTGGTATGAGATCAAAGAATGAAATTGTTTAAGATCTTATCAAATATTTGGCTGAAGATATTAACTTAAAATCTATGATATTTAATATTGATGAAATAAAGAATAAGATTGATGCAGAGAACAAAGGACCATATCAAAATGTCTTTTTATAAGAACTTGAATATATGAACTATTTATTAATAGAAATTGTTAGATCTATGGAAGAAATTGATTAAGGTTTTAGAGGTATTCTCACAATATCTGAATAAATGGAATAAATTATTGATGCAATTGCTTTAAATAGAGTACCAACTGTTTGGGTTGCATTGGCTTATCCTTCTAAAAGAGGTTTGGCATCTTGGTTAACTAATCTTATCAAGAGAATCGAATAACTAAATCTTTTCAGAGATGATCCCTATGCAATTCCAAAAGTCACAATGATAGGTAGATTCTTCAATCCTCAATCATTCTTGACTGCAATTAAATAAGTTATTGGTAGATAAAGAGCACAAGAATTGAATAGATTATATATTGCCACCGAGGTTACCAAAAAGAGCATCGAAGAAATTGACTAAGTAGCTAAAGATGGTGCCTATGTATTCGGTTTTGTATTAGAAGGAGGTATAAATTTAATTTTTATTCTTTTTAGCTCGTTGGGATGTAGTAACTGGTTAACTTGAAGAATCCAGACCCAAAGAAATGTTCAGTGTTTTACCAGTAGTGTATTGTAAAGCATTAATGGTTCCAGCTGAAGGAAAAGAAGATAAAGCTCTCTATTAATGTCCATGTTATAGAACTGAAGATAGAGGTAATACCTACATCTTCACTGGACAACTCAAGACCAGACTTAATCCAAGAAAATGGATTTTAGCTGGAGTTGCACTTCTACTAGATGTAGAAGGTGTCTCAGATGAAGCTGCTGTTGCTAAAAAGGAAAAGAAGGCTTGAAACTCATTAAATTTTATTATATATAAATTAAACCATCTAATCTTTAGAACAATAATAACTAGATACACATAAATCTAATCATTTTCAGAGCTAATTTCTAAAATAATATTATACATATAATTCTCCTCTAATTCACCTGCTATGAAAATTAATTAGAATATAGGTAGAATGTAACAATTGCTTTGAGCTACTTTGAGCTACTATTGTTGATTGGTTAGCTTATAGAAATAACAATTAGTTCAACTAAAATTGATGAAAAAAAAAATAATCGCTATTTTTTCTCAATTTTGAGATAAAACTTTATTTTTTTAATTGACAATATTTTTAAGTAAAATAAAATAAAAATATGATGTGAGAGAAGAGAAAGGAAAGGAAAAAAGGAAATGGATATAAAAGAAATGTACCTTTAAACTCAAATTAGAGGATAAAGAAAGAATAGAGTAAGAACTTGCAAGAAATTATAAAAAAGGATAAAGAGTAGTGAAAGTTGATGATTTAAAAAATTTATAATTTATATTTTAATAATAAATTATTAATTTTAGTGATGGGAGGATCAAAATCTAAGGCTATAAAGAAGCATGCTAAAGTTGCATTCTCAGATTCTGAACTTGAAATACTTGAGGTTTATTTCGAATTATTGAAATGTCATGATTAAATGTAAGAATTCAATGAAATATGATATACATAGAAACGGATATTTGACATAGAAATCGATGGTGTCAGAGTTTCCTGAAAACCCTGATTTCTCAATTAAACTATATAACTGGATGAGAGAACGATGCAAAAATTAACAAATAGATTACACTAATTTTGTGATTACATGTAAAGAATCAGGATTAAATTATAGTGGAACTTTTATTGAAAGAGCAGTAGGAATATTATTTAAGTGATTACAAATTTAGAGTTCTAGAAAAAATTGAGTTGTTTGCATTAATCAGTTTAGGATGTTTGGAAAATGAAAAAGATGCAATCAATCGGTAATTAATTTTTATATTCAGTTTTCAAGTAAGTTATTCTTAAGGAAGTACTGTGATTAAGGAACTGTTGAATATATATTATTTTAATAAAGAAGTTACTAACAGCTAAAGAAATGATTAAGCTGCAAGAAGTGTAGCTAATTCTATTTTTGATTAGAAAGCATCAATACCATTCAATCAATTTATTGGATCAGCAAAATAGTAATTAATATATGCTAATTAAATGTGCAAATAATATTTTACAAAGAAATTTATAGATCCTAATCTCAAATATGGAATTCCTACTTTAACATCTTCAAGTTTTATATTAAATGATTAAGTGCTTGCATTATTACAAATGAGTTCTCCAGATTTTAAAAGGATTAAATAATTAGATCTCAAATTTTCATCATCTGTAGGATATGATGATTTAGAACATATAACTGAGATTATAATAGAATCATAATAGCCATTGCTTTTTATTTTTAGAAACAGAGAAGATGAAACCCAAAACGATACATTCCAATAATAAATATTTGGAGCCTACATTAGTATAGATTAAACAATTGAGACTCATTTTGTTAGAAAGTAATAGAAAGATCCAATGGGTAAACTTTACTTTAATATCTAGGAATCCTATACAATCCAAATGATTAAGTATCTCTTTACTTTGGAGATGAGAAAAGTTTCCTCTTTTCTTTATTGCCTAAATATCAATTGTTTATGAGTTCATTTGATATCAAATCAAAAAAATGTTTTGCATATATAAATAGTAGAGCATTCAATCTGAAAGTTCCTTAACCTTATGGATTAGGTTTTGGAGGTGATGGCAAAGGAAATTTTAGAATTTGGATAGATGAAAATTTGAAAGGAAATGCAACTAATCGTATAAATAATTCATGTGATTAAACTTATGAAATGGGCTACATGTTGGAACCACACATAGAGTTTTTGAATGTATATATTTTCCTTAATTTAGTTAACCTCTATTGAAATTTGGGGAGTTGTATTTGAAGAAAAGGATACTAGACCTTCTAATTAGAATAAATTTAGAAGTTGATATACAAAATTATTGATCAAATTATAAAAGATATCATAAAATAAATATGATTCAAATAATTGAAATCAACTGTCTATCTAGAAAGTATCTTAGGAGAGCATAATTATATCTTTTAACTAGATAATTAATTCTTCATCATTTTTTTTATATATTTCATAATACTTTATTTTATAATTACATTATGATGATCAAATAGAAAGTATTATTTTATATTTTAAACTTTTATTAACTTTTCTATCTAATTTTTATCTAGCTTTATTGATCATTAATTTTTGATTAATGTAAGATTTAGTATTAATATTATCAATTCTACTAAAATTAGCCATTTAATTTTTTTCATATTTATCAAATACTCTGAAATTGTATTGCTTTTTAACTAGATCAAATTTAAACCCAATTTAGATATGAGTCAAGTATTTTTTTTATAAAATTTTCGATAATCAGGCAATCAATCAAACTAAGATATGTACCATAATTTTCAATGAAAATTATTACAATTAATAAAGGGCTTTATAAATTTCAATAAAAAATTGTATATTTTATAATCATATATTCATTTCTATACTATAAAATATATTAGCATGAACTACGAATATTTTAATTAAGATTAAATTCAGAAATTAAACATTTCAAAAAAAACTCTTGAATCAAAATATTGGAATTTTTAGATCAGACATAGGTTAAGTTGAATTTGAATTTATATCAAAAAAACTATAAAAATCCTATTTAAAAAATAAGACAAGTATATTTTTTATATTTGTAGAAAGTATTATTTTTAATCACTACACTGCTTAATAATTATTCAATTAAAAGTGAAAAAAGAAGAACCTCAATTAATTTAATTAATTTGAATTAAGAGTCTTAGTAAAATTATCAGATAAATAGGATTCTCTTAAAATAATATAGAAACTACAATGTATATTATATATAAGATTATTGAAATTGTTAATAATGTTCAAACAAAAAAACATCAATTTTTTTAGTATTGGTTATAATTTCAGCGGTTAGCATGTTTAAGGCAAAATATTGGTATATTAATAATTTAGATTAATTGATTAGATTTTACCAATATGATAATAATTAATTTATAAAGTAATATCATTTAGTAATTACAGTAATATTGTAAATTATTGAGTGGAAATTTTGAATATTTTTACTGAATCCTAACAAACAATTTTATATTAACATAAGCATAAAAAAATTGAATAATTAAAAAGTTTGATTCTATAAATGATCAATATAGTAAGAAAATTTCTCTGATTGAAAATGTTACAAAATATTAATGAGAGTTTAGTCAATATAACAAGGTTTTACAATGATAAAATAAGAATCATAAGCTTATCACAAATACATAAAATCAACTGACATAAAAATAATAGTATTTTTTGTGTTGAAAATAAAATTAGAAATCAAAGGGAGCAATTTATTTGATTCCAAAATTTGGATTGCTGAAAGTGAATATTTTATACTTTTTTTGAATGATTAAATACTTATAAAGGTGTATGTATGATTTGTCAATTAAAAATTCGAGATTTTATAATTTAGAAAAAATCTGGTCAACAAATTCATTAATAATATACATAATCATTTTTATATATTTAATGAATAGAACTCAAAGTTGTAGAATGGTGTAGGGTAATAAATTATTAGAACTATTGAAAAAAAAGAAGAAAGCAGAGTCTTAAAATCCAAGTCTGAGTCCTAGATAACAATTATCGCCTCCAAGATTAGTAAAACTTAAATCTCCGAAATAATTAGATGTTTAGAAATGTATATAACCTAAGTGTAATATTAATTTAGTTGTGACGGCTGCTGTAAAATTGTAAGGAGTTTCTCATATGAGAACCTTAAATAGTGATAGAGACAATTATGAACTTATAGTAACACTGATAACATAGGAAAAACAGTATATAATTATATAAGTTAGATATATCGTGCCAATTGGACTGGACTAAAGTACATCCGACCTATATTAGAAGCTTATAACAAAGATGAGTGTGCATGATCCTTAAAATTATTAAAAGATCGCCTATTTTTAAAGTTAAACATAAAATTACAATGTGGATTATTATTTATCATTGGATGATAAACCTTTATCAGTGTTTAGTAATGGGAGGAATTTGAAATTGATTCCAATGTATAATAATGAGAGTTAAAGTAATTCTTTTGATGATTATATATTGATAAAATGTATTGGTGTGGGGTAGAGATTTAAAATTTTTTAGAGGTTTTTCGAGAGTGTATGTGGTAAAGCAAAAAAGGAATGGACAATTCTTTGCGATGAAAATAATAGATAAAACATTTATAACAAAAAATAATAAAGAGTGTATGATAAATAATGAAAAATAAATAATGAGTAGTTTGGATAGTCAATTTCTGACAAGACTACATTGTTCATTTGAGACTAAATATTATTTGGTTTTTGTGATGGAGTAATATTAGATTAATATATATTATAGTTATTGTCATGGAGGTGAATTGTTTTTTCATCTTCGTAAGATGGGAACTTTAAATGAAGAAGTTGCAAAATAATACTTTGTATAATTATGTTTAGCAATTCATTATCTTCATGAATAAAATTTCTTATATAGAGATTTAAAGCCTGAAAATATCCTATTGGACATAGATGGCTACATCAAATTGTCAGACTTCGGACTTTCAAAACCAAATATGTCTCGAGACAAATAGAGTTTTTCTTTTTGTGGATCTCCTGAATATATGTCACCTGAAATGGTTACTAAAAGGGGACACAATCAAATGCTAGATTTTTATAGTTTAGGAGCAGTATTGTATGAATTTATATATGGATATCCCCCTTATTATGACTAGAAATTATAGAACATCTTAAATTCAATACAATATGATAAATTAGAATTTCCTGAAAATATCAAAATAAGTAATTAACTTAGAAATCTTTTAACTAATTTATTGGTTAAGGATTAGAATGAAAGATTAGGAAGAAAAAATGGAATAGAAGATATTTTGAACCATTAGTGGCTCAATAATTTTAATTATACAGCCCTTTACAAAAAATAATTAAATATTCATTACAAACCTTAGCCGCTTTAAACAAATTTTAATGTGGCAGAATTTAGTAAGGGTGATAGAGAATTTCAGTTAAAATTATAAGACAATTTGCATAGAGAAAAATAGGCAAAGTTTGAATAAATTTTTCCAAATTTCGATTACTTTTCAGAATAACCTAAAACTAAAAGAGAATAGTTTATGGAGAAGATTAAATATGCTAGTTTAAAATCTTCTCTTCAAACTAGTATCATGAAAAATAAGATTAAAACTCTTTCTTTAAATGGTAAAAATATATTTGTAAATACTTTAATAGCTCCTTAAATAAGTGCAATATGTCCAAGATTTTAATCAGTAAAGAATTCATAGATAGCATAATCTTCTTCTACTTAATCTTTTAGAAATTCTTCATCTAGTAAGAGATTCAATACTGAATACGACCTTCAGAAATTACTCAAATTTAAACAATGAAGATAAATTATTTGTTTATATAAAATTCATATTAGATGAGTATAAGATAATAAAATGATTGAATATTATGTTTCTTATCATAGAAAGGTTCTTAATTAAATAAATAATTATATATGTAGTAAGTCGAGGAAAAGTGGTTGATATGCGCTGATCCTGATAGTTGGTAGATCTATACTTTAAATATAAATACAAACGAAGTCAGAGTTGAACAAGATGTGGATTAAGACTATCGAATGAAAGCATCATAAGCAATCTAGTAAATAGAGTAGATGCTGAAATTAAAAACAGGTATTTTAAAACATAAATATCTTTAGGCAATTGGTTGATGGCATCAAAATAAATCGATTAATATAGAAGAAGGAAGATACCTTCTTACTTGCTGCATAAATAATCTTCTTCCATTCCAACATATTTGTGCTAGTCAACTCTAAGTTAAGCTTTTGTGAAAGTAAATTCGATAAAGCTCTAAGTTAAATTGAATCAATACAAAGAACTGTTCTAAAATATGTCAGCAGAACTTTAATTAATGGAAAAGCCCAATATTGTCGAGATTGAAGCAGGATTGGTCACAGGAGCAGACGAAGTAATAAAGAGTGTGCTTAGAGAAGTATATTAAAGGTTCAATGTCAAATTAAAACCTAAAGATGAAAAAAATTAGTTTATATTACAAATTTCTGGCTTTAAAGAGTTTTTAACAGGGAACCATCCTATGCTATCTTATGATCGTGTTAGAGTATAATTAAGAGGAATGAAGCATTTAGAAGTGATTTTGACAGAAATACCAAAATAGTCAAATCAAACATTCTTATTCCCCCCAATTATTCATAGAATTAAAGGAGTAGAACCCTTTCCCTAAATAGACTGGAGTAAATTTCGAGATGTTCCTGCTTTATTGTGGTATTCTCCATGTTAATTACCAAAATATGAATCTGAAATTGCCAATACTAGATTATCTGTTGGAGTTGGACCTACACCCCTGTTAAAGTTTGACAAGATTAAAGTATCCAATAGTTAAGATAATTACATAAATATTGAAGATAGAACTAAAAGGGTATCAATTGAAGAAAATCCAATACGTCCTCCTTTCCAAGATCATGCGTCTAAATAGAAAACTAGCGGTTAAATATATGATTTAATCTCAATGAGAAATGAATTACAGAAATTAAACATGTTGAAAATCGAATAGAATGTTCTTTATTCTGGAGAGTGTGATTGGCCATTCAGTGTTAAAATATGTTCGCTTGAGAATCTCTTGGAAACATTTGAATAAGATAACAAATTCGAAAAGTAACATTAAAGAGCTACTTATAATGGATTAATACCACCATTGTATATTACAAAAAAGAACGCTGGAACTAAAGTTGAAGAAGAATAACACAAATAAAGTAACAAAAAAAATGATGAAAATGACATAAATAATAAAAGACAATAAGTTCATCTTAAGTTACACAAGAGAACTGGACGTGTTTTGGATCCAAAAATAACAGTTAGCAAAAGGTATATTCCATTTGGAGGTTAAGATAATTTGGATGAATTAGCTACTTTACAAGAGAGATATGAGTTAGATTTTTTACCTTATCTTATTTCAGTCTAAGTAAGTTTATTTCATGGATGTAAACTACTCACTCCTTGGTGTTAAGCTGAAACTAAAAAGCAGCCATTTAGTTAATGTCCAAAATTTTATTAAACTATTACATTTTAAGGAATTAAAATATCTTAATTACCTTAAGAAGCAAGATTATGTTTTAACATTATTGCTCATAGTGCTACTGGATAATAGTAAATTATTGGTTGTACAACTATGTATATTTTCTATGAAGAAAGAAAGTTTAGATCATCAATAAATTAATTGAACATTTGGCCATTCTACAAAATTGATCCTAGATTACTTTGTATGGGCTAATATTGGGGTTGGGTAAAATAAGAGAATTAACAATTAATAACTCCTTAGCTTATTAATAAATCATATGGAAGATTATTAATATAATTAGATTAATTTAATTAGACTATGAAATGGAGTCTTAGAGATGAAAAACAGATGGAAGAATTAGGATTTTCTAAATCTGCTAGATCATAAAGATATTATGAGATGAGAAATAAGTTCATTCCCAATTCAGATTATTCAAACTATTAATAATCATAATCTTCTGCTTTAACATAGGATTAATTTAATTCTGCTTATTAAAATACAAATAAAAACTCTCCGTATTAATAAATAAATTCTAATTCATAATCAACTAGCTTTAGTAATTCCCAATTATTTTTAAAAAAACAAAGAACAGGCATGGCTTCTTTTTATAATGTACATTAAAGATAACATACTAATCCTTATGAATAATATATGTAAGTAGGATACTCTTCTTAGGATTAAGGCACGATTCTTCGTTTTGGAGACATGTAAGACAGATAGACACATTTTGCATAGTCAATGATGCATATGAATTAAGGCAGTAGTTTTAATGTTCATGATTAATCAAGTACTTAATTGAGCACATTTAAATTAAGTCATCAATTCTCATAATAAAGTATCTAACAAAATCAAAGTTACCAAGAAAATTATAACTAAGTATTTCCTTATAAAAACTGGTCAACAACTCCAAGAACAGAGGATTTAGCTATATTATAAGCATTGCTTAAATATAATCCATTAAATAGACCATATTATACAGATTAACATAAATATATACTAATGATTTGTAGAAATCATTATAAAACTTTGCCTTACGCTCTGCAAATCTTTTTAATGGCTATAGAATGGGATGATCCAGAATAGGTGAGAGAAGCTCATAATATGATAAAATTATGGACTCCTTTACCTCCAGAAGATGCATTACCATTATTGGATGCTCAATTTGCAGATGAAACTGTTAGACTCTATGCAGTTGAAAGAGTAAGCATTTTATCAGATGATGAATTGTAATTGTACATGTTAGAATTGACATAATGTTTAATGTTTGAGAAGCACTTATTTAATCCTTTAGCTGAAATGTTATTGGAGAGAAGTCTGTAAAACCCATGGGTTGTTGGACATGAATTGTTTTGGTTACTTAAAGCATAATTACATGTAAGGCCTTCGTATGAAAGATATTCATTATTATTAGAATAATTATTAATGCTCTGTGGTGAATTTAGATAATAATTGATGAATGAAGTTCTTGTCGATAATTTACTATATAATATTGCGTAGAAAATCAAGGAGGATAATGTGCCGAAAGATTCTCGACAATAATACTTGAAGAATGAATTATAATAACTCTATCCTTGTTTACCTAAACCTTTTTCTTTTGCATTAGATTCAAGGATGGAAGCATAATCAATATAGTATGATAAGTGTAAAGTTATGGATTCTAAGAAAATGCCTTTGTGGCTTGCTGTAATTCCAAAATGTCTGGAAAATGATGAAGAGTTGTAATTGCAGTAACCTATTCAAATTAAATAATAAGAAGAAAATCTCAATGGAAATATATCAGTTATCATACCTTAAGATGAAAATCTCCACAACAATCCTAAATAATAATAATCAGATTAAAAAGATTTAAAGGAGTAAAAAGAGTAAATTGAGGAAGAAGAGTAAAATAAATAGCATCTCCTAAAAATTATATTTAAAACTGGTGATGACATTAGATAAGATATGTTAACCTTATAATTGATTAAAATTATGGATAAAATATGGTTAGATGATGGTTTAGATTTTAGAATGAAACCCTATAAGACTATTTCAACTTAAGATAATGTGGGAATGATTGAAGTGGTAAGTAATTCTTTAACAATTGAAAAAATTCATGGTTAAGGAGGTCTCATGGGTGCATTCTAACAAAAAACAATATGGAATCATTTGAAAAAAAAAAATAGTGAACCTCAATCATTTGAAACAGCTACAGATAATTTTCTAAGATCTTGTGCTGGCTATTGCGTTGCTACTTATGTTCTTGGAATTGGAGATAGACATTCAGGTAATATAATGATAACTGATACTGGACATCTTTTTCATATTGATTTTGGGCATTTTTTGGGAAATTTCAAATAAAAGTTTGGTATAAAAAGAGAGAGAACAAAATTTGTATTAACTGAAGAGGTATTAATTTTTAATTTAATCTAAGATGGCATTTGTTATGGGTGGAAGAGACGGAGATCTTTTTAAGAAGTTTCAGTAAGATTGTACTAATGCTTATAACTTGGTCAGAAAACATGGTCATTTTCTAATTAATATATTTTTAATGAATTTATCAGCTGGTATGCCAGAATTACAGTAAGCTTCTAATGTAAAATATATTGAGGATTAATTGGCTTTAAATATTTCTGATCAAGAAGCAACAGCTAAATTTAAACAGGAAATAATCATTTCTCTTAATGATACTTGGAGATAAATTGACAATTGGTTTCACTATATTAGAAGAAATTGATTATTTGATAGAATAATATACTCATTTTAATTTGGTGATTATGTGTTATATATTTAAATCTTCTGATTAAAATGTCGAAATTTATTCTTGCAATTAGTTTAAATCCAACAATTTGTATGATAATAGAATTTATCTAAAGATGGCAACCCTTTTGTAATTTTATTAAGCATAATTTTCTAAGGTGTGTTGTGTAAGTTTGATAATGGCTTATTAAACTTTTTCCTTTGTTGCAATTTTCTTCTTAATTTATTCATTTTGAATTAAAGTGAATAGCAAATGGCTAAACTATATTGATAGTAATATTGAATTACATTATATTTGCTCCTTTCATAATTTTGATTAATTTCGCTTAATTGACATAATTTTAGTACTACAGTTATTAATGTAAATTAATAATTGTATATGAGTTTTCTAATATTTTATAATTAAATGTTGCTGTTTTTTCTCATTAAAACTAATCCTTTAACAATAATTTCTGCAACAATCTTTTTATCATATTAAGAAATCTATTTCAGAATCAGATCAAGAAGTTCAAAAAATCTCTTATTTATGGATTTGTCTTAACATTTATGAAGATAAGTAATTAATGTTTCACAACATTATTTCATGTTATCAACGTGTTCTCCTAAATCTCCTTTTTGAATTATTTGCTGAATTAATTTACAAACTCTGTTGATGTACTAAATTTTTTAAGGATTCTTGAAATCACTAATCATTTTAATGAATGGATAAATTCTTTCAATAAAAATGGTTGGGTTTTTAGTGTTTGAAACAAAGATCTCAACTAATTCAAGCACTCTTGATTTGAATTCTACAACCTTTTTCTCTTTCTCCTTCTAAAAGTAAAAATAAATTAAAAAATTATACAATAGTAGCAATCGAATTAGTATTAGCCTTAGACAAGGTTTTTATTAAATCATCATCAAGATCCTCTTATAATAATTCTATTTCTTATTCTTAAAACTCTGGTTAGGGAGGAATGACTGTGAAATTAGATTTTTTTTATTATTTAACCATAATTAATATATTATATTGTATCAAACTTAGAAGGTTTTTAGATCATCAGCTATTGTTAATTCAAATCCTGTATTGGCTCTAACCCATTCAAGAGTTGTATCACTAGCAATTTCTGTCAATACCAACAATCCATCTCTTTTAACAAATACAGCCTTGTCTAAAATTATTAAATAAAATCTATACCTGTAATAACTTGACTAACTTTATTCACACCTGTTGCTGGATATTATAATTGATTTACAAATTTAACTTCTCCTTTAGCAGTATGTTCCATAACAACAAGTACTTTCGATCCAGATGCTACTAAATCCATCGCTCCACCCATTCCTTTAACCATTTTTCCTGGTATGACCCAATTAGCAATATCTCCTTGTTTTGTAATTTACATTGCCCCTAATACTGTCATATCTAAATGTCCGCCTCTGATGATTCCAAATGATTCACTGCTTTCAAAAGTTGTTGCACCTGAATTCAAAGTGACAGATTCCTTTCCTGCATTTTAAAGATCTCCTAATTCTTATCCTAATTTTGGATATGGACCAACTCCAATTGCACCGATCTCTGTGTGAAAATGAATTGTCATGCTTGAATCAAGAAAAGCTGGAATGAGAGTTGGGATTCCAATACCCAAATTGACATACATTCCATCCTTAAATTCTTAGGCTGCTCTCTTTGCAATTCTGTTTCTTGTTGCATTCAATTTTCCTTATGGTTTGATATCTAGTAATATAGAATTTAAGTAATACCTTTATGTTTATCATATACACTTTGATCATAGACAAGTCTTTCAACAGTCTTAAGATAATTATTTCCTTAATATAGATAGTCAACATAGATTCCATTGACGTGTGCTTAATCAAAACCAAAGCTTCCAACTGGTACAATCGTATCAACCTCAGCTATAACAACTTTAGCAGCTTTGACCATGTCTTAATTGAAATTTCTGGCAGTCCCAGCAAATCTAAGATTACCATTGGTGTCAGCCATATTAGCCTTAATCAAAGCATAGTCTCCCCAAATGGAATCCTCTCTTATATACTTCTTTCCATTGAAATACTCAACCTAAAACAGTCAAAAAAAGAAGATATTACAGGTTTAGGTTTTGATTCAATTTCTACAGAATCTCCACCCTTATGATACTTAATGGGAATTCCTCCTTTTTCAACGATGGTATCTGTTCCGGTATGTGTATAAAATGCAGGAATACCAGCACCAGCAGCTCTTAATTTTTCAGCCAAAGTGCCTTAAGGTACGAGTTCTAATTCCAAAGTTCCATCAAAATACTATCTATATATGTTGATGAAAGTGTCTTACTTAGCCAAGTTATGATTTTCTCCTGCATATGAAGCAATAACTCTCTTTAATTGTCCATTATTTAAAAGTAATCCTAATCCAAGATCAGTGGTGCCGCAATTATTGCTAACAACAGTAAGATTCTTTGTGCCTGCTTCTTTTAAAGCATTGATGCTGCATTCTGGAATACCACATAATCCAAATCCACCTACAAGTACTGTTGATCCAGCTGGTATTTATTTGACAACTGATAAATCCTTGATGATGCGAACATAGTATCTACCAATGTGTGTTAAAGAGGATATTGGTTTTACGTACATTAAATTTGAATCTTATTTATTAAATTTATTATATGTTTATTTTTAGAGGATATGAATAATAATTATAATACGTAATACAATTTAATCTTAATATCTTATTTATAATATATATTATATAATAATAATTATTATAAAAATTATAATAATTAATTTAACTGTTTTTATATTCATCACAGTATTTCTTTATTTCTTCATTTATTTTCTTCTTCATCATCACTTCCTTTTGATGATTCTGCATCTACTTCTTCGATATCATCGAATGCATCATTAATTTTGACTCCCAAATAATACTCTAATGAATATGGAATGATTTCATCAATGATCATACGAGCGATATCATAATCAATATCCATGCGTTCTGCATATTTATCTAATTTGTTTTCTTAAACCCATTTTTCTATCTATTCTTTATCTTCTAAATTTATTGGCTTGAAAAATATAAAAAAACTCTCTGCATCCACTTCCTGAGAAATTGTCTTCACTATACCACTTTTCTTTTCCAATTGCTTCTTCTTTATCAACTTTCTAGTCACATTTTTACCATCATTCCATTCTATAATTGTTCCTTCACTTTTTACAGGATTTTCACCGTCTATTTTTTATTAATGAATTGCTTAACCTTTCAAAATGAATTTCTTTTTTAATACTGTATTTTTAAAGTAATCATTTGGAGCAAAGTAAAAATTTAATGAAAAATTGTCACTTTTCTCTTATGGTTCATATTCAATCTTAGTCAAAGATTTTAAAATTGGATCGTCTCTGTCTTTTATTTCTTAAGCTATAATATCAGAATTCTTTAGCGCTTTAAACCAATAACCATTTATAGGTTCTGCTGTCAATGCCTAATTCTTTTAAGTTGCCTCTTCTCCTTCTAAATAAAAATCAACATCTTTCAATTCTTCTTCTGTAAGCAAACGAGTCCCTTCAATTATTTCATTTGACTATCTGTTATTTCATCATATCTACTGCTTTATATATTTTTGCTGCCTTTTCATCAAATTGAATTTAAAGTTTTTTCATCTCCTTCTCCAATTCAATATCTAATTTCTTTTTCTGTTGCAAGTAATAATTCAAAGCTACTGCTTTCAACTTCTCCTTCAACGGTAATGCTTTGATTTTCTTTTTTATTTCTTCAGGATTCTCAGCCACTTCAATGATGGCAGGATTTTATGCCATTATATATGTATATTTTTATAATATTCAATTATACATCACATTTTCTAGAAATCTCCTCACTCCACCTGTTTATTCCACTAAAAATTTAATAACTTAATCTACTTAATCTATGGATTTGCATAAAATTATGATTAATATCTCCTGCATGATACTTTTTCATAAGATGTAATTTTATTGGATCACTCTTCACTACTTATTAATTATTTTGCTTTCCATACATTTCATCTATTTATTTATAATCACCATTATTAGACCTATCGTTACTATCTTTGTATCCTAAATCCTCAATAATTATTTATTATTCATTTTTCTGTCCATTTTAATAGGACTATTAAAATTGATCTTCATTTATAAAATCTATGCTTAATTCTTCTTAGAATAACTCGTCCTGTTCTTTATACAAAGAATTTGAATTTTTAATAGATTCTTAAAATTATCTTTAAATCATCTCTTCATATTAAGCACTAATTAAACTATTTTCCTGAGCTATTTTAAATTCTTTTTTCTATATAGATGAATATTTGTTCTAATAATTGTTCTCCCTGTCGAAAAGATATGAAGTTAAATTTTCTGGAGAATATCTACTTGTACCATTTTCAATTTCTATTTATGAAGGTTTTAGCTGAAAATTATCTAATGTTGTTTATTGTAATTTATTTGCTTCTTATCCATAAAGTTATATATTATAGAAACCTATTTCATCCTATTCAATCTTTATATAAAGACAATTATAGAACTTCAAAGTTAAATCATTATTACATTATTAGTGTCAATCTAACTACAATAAATAAGTTTTTGATTTTCCATAGTGAAGAAATTAAACTTAATATATTCTACATTTTAATATTTTTTTTAGGTAGATTGGTTTTAGAGATTAGTTAAATAAGCTTCAATATTTTTAAGTCTTTAGTTGATTTCTATTCTAAATAGTATAATTGTTTTTACTTATAACAACTTAAAAAATTCTTGCAGAAGTAAAATTAATTTTCAAAGATTTCCGTTTTGTAAGATTTTGATTGTTATCAAGGTGGAGATTATTGAATTAAAGATCTTAAACTTAAAACTAAATGAGTTTAGCTTAATTCATAAATTTAAATTAATCATAAGTCTAAAAGTTATTGAGAACAATAGATTCTAAAAATAAATTTTATCAAAGAAAACAAAAACCTTAAAACATTTCATTTTATTTGCTTAAATCAAAAAACAAGTATTCTTGAAATGATTGTTTTTTATTTTAAAATTTAAAGAATAATTGATCTTGAAAACAATGATAAGGTTTCTGTGTCAAATCTTTTTTCTAATAAATGGGTTTGGATATTCAAGTTTGTGAAAATCATAATAAAAAAAAAGAAAAAAAATTATTGATTTTAAAAAATTGTATTAAAATTTTGTTTATATTAATTGGCGCTTTCAATACAATTTCGCGGATAATAATTAAATTATGTTAGAATCAACAGAACAATAAGTGTAAAATCGATTTCTCCATTTTCTACAAGAGTTTAAAACAATCAACCCTCAAACAGGATAAACATTCTATTATTATCATGAGGAAGCTCGTTTAATGATAGAGAATGATCGTACAACATTAAATTTGGATTTTACGCATATAACTTAGACTGAGGGATATTTGGATCTGTCATTAATAATGCAAACAGACTTTTATCAATTTGAGCCAAGTTTCAGAAGGGCTATCTAAGAATTCATGTTTATTTAACATTAAGATGTAGAAGATTAATGTAAGTGTTGAAAATAAATAAATTTAGAAAAACTTTACTTCCTTGCAGTCTTTAACTTAGCAGCAACTGAAAAGATTAGAGATTTGAAGGCAAATAAAATAGGGAAATTATCTTCATTTATAGGAACAGTAACCCGTACATATGAAGTAAGACCTGAATTGCTATCGGCACAATTTACTTGTTAGATGTGTGATAGAATTATAGATAATGTTGAATAACAATTTAAATTCACAGAACCAAAGAAGGTAATTATAATTAAAAATATTTTAGTGTCTTAACACAAAATGTGATAATAAATCAAAATGGACAATAAATTTGAATAAATCTTAATTTACAGATTTTTAAAAGGTTAGAGTGTAAGAAGATTCAAAAGATATTCCTGCAGGTTCCATGCCTAGATCAATTGATGTGATTTTACATAATGAAAAGTGTGATGCAGCAAAACCAGGAGATAAATGTACATTTAATGGATATTTGACTGTTATTCCAGATGTTTTTAGTTTAAGCAAACCAGGTTTCAAGAGTTCAATGTCAACTTAGAATTAAGGAAACAACTAAAGAGGATAAACTTAAGATGGTATAACAGGATTAAAACAATTGGGTGTTAAAGACTTATGTTATAAGTTTGTATTCATAGCTTGTAGTGTAGAGACAAACAATAACAGATTCAATCTTTAAAAATAGGCAGTAGATGATAAAGAATATACAGAAAGTTTAAGTGATTAGGATGCAAAGAGAAATCAATAATTTGATGATTTTGAGAAATAAGAAATTTTGGAGATGAAAAGGCAACCGGATCTATTTAAGAATTTAGCCAATTCAATAGCTCCAGCTGTATAAGGATATGAAGATATAAAAAAAGGAATTCTTTTAATGTTGATGGGAGGAGTAAATAAGACTACAAAAGAAGGAGTACATATTAGAGGAGATATCAATGTATGTATTGTAGGAGATCCATCAACAGCTAAATCTTAATTTTTGAAATTTACATGCAATCTTTTGCCAAGATCAGTTTACACATCAGGTAAAGCATCTAGTGCTGCAGGTTTAACAGCATCAGTCCATAGAGATATTGAAAATGGAGAATTTTGTATTGAAGCAGGAGCTTTAATGTTGGCAGACAATGGGATTTGTTGTATAGATGAATTTGATAAGATGGATTCTAAAGATTAAGTAGCTATTCATGAAGCTATGGAATAATAAACTATATCTATAGCTAAAGCAGGTATCTAAGCTACTTTGAATGCCAGAACTTCTATATTGGCTGCAGCAAATCCAATATTCGGTAGATATGATAGATCTAAAACTTTAAAATTTAATGTCAATATGACATAGCCAATCATGTCTAGATTTGATTTATTTTTTATTATTACAGATGCTTGTAGACCTTTTGTAGATGAGCAAATTGCTACTCATATTGTCAAATTACACAGTCAATAAGAAGGTGCTATTGAACCAAGGTTTAGTTAGGATTAGCTGAGAAAATATATTAGATATGCTAGAACATTTAAGCCTATTCTTACATAGGAAAGTGCTTAATATTTAAAGGAAGCTTATATTAGATTAAGAGAAAATGATTAAACAAGTTAGAGAACAAGTTATCGTATAACTGTAAGACAATTAGAATCTTTGATAAGATTGTCAGAAGCATTGGCAAGAGTCTAATGTGATGATTTTATTAAAGTGTCATATGTTTAAGAGGCGGAGAAATTGTTAGGTTAATCGATTCTTTAAGTGGATGAAACGCCAAGATTCATAGATGATTTAGAAGAACAATAGCCAATAAAGACTAGAGCGATGGGAATTATAGAAGAAGAGTTATAATAAAGAGAGAGGGAGAAAAAAAGACAAGGATAGAGAATTTAATTAGCACAAGATGAATATTTAGATATTGTAAGAGCTTTGACATCTTTTATGATTCAGAAGGAAAGAGAAATGTAAGAAGAAATTACTGAAGTTAAAGGTGTTAAATGGGAAGATTTGGCTGAATGGTATATAACTAATAAATTGGATTAAATTTAACATGAAGAAGAAGTTCATCAATATGAAAGGTTAGTTGGTGCTGTTATTAGACAGATGATCAATAAAGAAAAGTTATTAGTTGTTGTTAATGATAATTAAGATTAAAATCTTCGTGAATTGGCATTACACCCTAATGTACCTAGATGATTATTAACTTTATAAAATATTTAAAAATTATTTATATCTTCAAATGGCTGAAAGTACCACAGCAAATGTCAATTGGGCTGAGATATCAGATGATGAAGAAATTACTCAACCATAAACATAAGAAACCAAACCTTAAGAAGATTAGTCAAAAGATGTGAAAGAAGAATAACCATAAGAATAAAATAATGAACAGAAGAAATAGTCAAAAAAACCATATTAAAAGCATCATAAGCCTGAATGGCTTAGACTCAAGGAGTTATAAAAGAAATAGGCTGAACAAATTTAAAAAGAGTAATAAGCTGCATTAGAAGCTAGAAGAATCAAACCAAGTGTATTTAATATTTATATATCCATAGAAAAATAATTTCTAAGGACTTATGGATGATAGCGATGAAGAGGAATAAAAACCTGAAGAATCCACCTAACCTGAATAATAATCACAAACATAAGAATAAGAATAACCTAAACAAGAATAAGTTGATCAATACTAAAGTAGATATATTAATTTAAACTTTAGTTTTGAAGTAAAAGTAACATTAAGAAGAAAAACAACAATAATTAAAGAAGAAAGATTAAAAGAAAAAAGAAAATGAAGATTTAGATGCTATTTTGAATGAATTAGGATTTACATAAAAAGAAACTGAATAAACTGGAGATTAAGAAAAAAAAAAGAAGAAAAAAAATAAAAATAAAGATGCTGATAAATAACCAGTTCCTACAGATAACAAACCAGAATAATAAACATAATAATAATAATAATAATAATAATAATAAGCATAAAATCAATAATAATAATAATCTGAAAAAGTTGACATTAAAAAGGTTTTAGCAGAAAAAGCCAAGAAAGCATAAGGTGCTTAGCATTAAGTTGATAAAGTAAGTTTTATCAGATATTTTAGGATTTAGAAAGAGTGAAATAAGAAGTTGAAAAGAGAAATTAAAAATCAAAGAAAAATAAAAAATAAGATTTAGATCTATGATTTAGTAAATTGATAAATAAATACATTAAATAATAGTATATACATAATTTTATAAAATATATTAACAAAAATCTATGATCTAAGATAGCCATTCTTAAGGACATATTTATTATCTTTCTAGTTTAGATGACTCTTTACTATTAATTATAAAATTAATGTTAGATTTTAAACAATCAATGAAGTATTTTAAGAACTTAAACTTGTGAATTATGACAACATAATAAAAAACTTAATAATAAGAAATAAATAATATAATGAAATATTTAAATAAATAAGCTTTTTTATAGAAATTTGATTGTAGAATAAATCATTTTGATTAAAAATTATGATAAGTAAAGATTATATTCATAAATTATTATTATATTATATGATCATGATAATGCGAAATGATGTTTTCTTAGATTATTTGCTTATTATTAATTTAATGTATTAGGTTTTCCAATTAATGGTCTATGAATATCATGAGTTTATGAAATTAAATCACCTTTTGTTTGACCAAGATTAAAATGATGAGATCTTAAATTTGCACTAGCATGTGGATCTAATTTATTGGGCTATCCTTATTATTGATTTAATGCTTCCATTTATTTAGTGGTCATGAAAGTATTTTTACTTACATTGTCATTTAATCCAAAATGAGAAGATCTTAAATCTTTCAATAATTTATCTGATAATTAAGCTGGTTATCCTGATGGATTTTTAAAACTGAAAGATTCATAAAATAACAATACTTGGATTGCATTTCTGATTTATAAGAAATATTATCTGTTCCAATTTTAAAATTAGAACCTCTATCCATTTATTAATCTCTAGCTTATGAATGTTATTGTTATTCAGGAGGTTTCATAGTTGAATTATAAAAAGTTTAAGTTTTATGATTCATAAATCTAGGGTCTCCAATTTTAAAATGACTTCCTTATAAAGCAGCAGTATTATTGATATAATTAACTTTATTTTCTGAGTATGGTCTAAAATGTGACATTTATTCAGATTGATATGGTTGATTGTCTTTTCCTAATGTAAAATGAGTTGCTAACAATATTATAAGTGCAATAACCTCTAAGATTTTGTCTGTTTTCTTCAGCAAAAGGATTTGAGGAGAGTTCTTATTGATGAAAGAATTCTTAATTCATAGTTTTAAATTCAGGATTGGCATTACCAAGATTAAAATGAGTTGATTAAAATCCTGGTTTGAAAGATGCTTATGCTCCTCCTTACTTTTTATTATAATCTTCTTATTAGGCTGTAATCATAGGTACTTGCTATAAATAGTATTTATTTATATTGTTTACCTCTTTACCTAAGAATATATTTGAAACTCTTAATTATCTTGCTCTTTCGGCTAAATCTTATTTTGGTTCTAATTATTAAGGTTGATATTGTTAATTATAATTGGTTTGCATCATCTTATGAGAACTTTCAGCAAAATTATGATGATGAGATCTCATTTTATTTTTTTGTACTCATATTTAGGATATATGCATTATACTTTCTTATTCATTCTGTAATCCTGGTTAAAGTGGTTTTTCATTATATGTAGCTCTTGTAATTGATACTTGTTAAGCCTATTGATGACCAAGCACAAAATGGTTTGTTCTTAAGTCATTTTTTTTTTCTTCATTCAAAGTAGCAGGTTCACCTATTTGTTTCCCTTAAAAATCAGTTTTAAAAATTGTATTATATGTAGCTAGAATATATATAAAAGAAATAATACGTTTGGATTCTCCTAAATGAAAATGGACACCTCTCAAATTTAATTTATCGCCAACTCCAATTGATTAATCATTTACTTAATCTCCTTTAAAATTCATCTTCATTGTTGAAGTGAATTAATTTTCTAAGGTCATTATTTAGAATTTAAATACTTTAATCAGTTTGTCCTAATTAGAAATGACTATTCCTCAACTGTTGCATAAAAAAAATATTATATATATATATTAATCAATTACTTAATGCTTAAAGTTCGATTTCATCAGGTTACATGTCCTGATTAATTAATGGTAATGCATTATTTGCGGTAATTTCATCTGTCAAATTATCATACATATCCTTTTTGTATGTTTCTTGTAAAAACCTAAAAATTAACTTATAAAAGTTAATACACACCATGTTAAACCAAGAGCAAGTATTGCCATCAAACCAACTATCGTTATTGCACTTGCCTATTGATAGATTTCCTACACATACGAAACATAAAGAGGAGCAAACGTACTTCCAAGTTGTCCAAAAGTCATACAAACTCCATATCCATAAGATCTTACTGTTGTTACATAAGCTTCTCCTGTATATGTATTAAGCATTGAGTTATAAATAGTTATACTTGCTTTAATTAATATAGCACTAAGTAAATGTAGAACTTATTGCCAACACAATGAACCTTAACATTCTTAAGGAACATCAATATAAGCCAATGTTGCACTTAAAATCATTGTTAATAAACAAAATTATAATGAAATTATTCTAGGATATTTCAATTTAAAATATACTAATATTATAAATAATAATTTTACAGCTTGACATTCCAGTCATTAATTCAACAAATGCCAACATTCTCAATGTTGTTGTCATTGATATTCCAAATGTCGAAACTGAAAATTATAAACCATAATATGTAAAATATCTCAGAAACCACATTTAAACTAAAATTGAAGTTTAAATCAATAATTTTGATCTTTTCAATAACTCCCAATAACCTGCAGTCTAATTTGTATGTTAATTTATATTTATTTATGTTTCAATTCTTTTCATTGTAGACAACTTTACACATCTATTATTAAATTTATCTAATTCTTCCATAAAGTTAAATTCAAATGGTCTTCTTTTATTAAAAATACTCATAAATCTAAAAACTCTTCTACATTCATCATATTATTGTTTTGATATCAACCATCTTGGTGATTCAACAAAGTAGAAGTAATCTAATACTACTGTTATCAATAATGGAACACCAATACTCCACATCATCAACATTCTCCAAGATTAAAATATGTCAACAATAAATGGATATATAAGCATAGAAGAACTCCAAATTACTATTAATAATGAACTAGCTATTGATCTAAATCTTAATGCACTTATTTCATTTATATAAACATAAACTACAGTTTCATATCCACTTAAACCAAAACCTGCTATAAAGAAAAGAGTATAAAGTGATAATAAACTATTACAAAATGAACCCACAAATATTGATACTGAACCTAAACTCATTCCAAATAATAAAATTTTTCTTCTTCCAAAAATATTTGCCAAAATTGGAAATGTAAATCCTCCAAACATTTAACCAACAAAAAATAATGCTGCTATGAATGCTTTTCTACCATTACAAAATAACCCAAATTCTTTTGCTATACTATCAAATCCAATTAAACTATCTATTCTATTGTTACAATTAGGTAATTCAATACAAATCCCATCAGTACAATATTTCGATGGATTTTATAATAAATATGGCATACCCATTACAAAAAATGAGTAAAACAAAAATTGTATGCATAATAATAAAGTGATCCTCTATTAATATTTCGAATTGTCTCCAACATATTCAAATGCTTAATCCAATGTAACAAAAGCTCTTTTCATGTTATAAGCTTCAAATGCTGGCTTTTTGTACTTCTTATTCTAAAGTAATTCAAGCTATTGTTAAAATTAGTGTTTAATTGACTTTATCATGTAAATAAACAATTAATAATTATTGCACTAAATTCATCAAATTTTAATGTTTCTCAAAAGTCGATTACTACTTATACTTATTTTCCTTATTTTTATTCAACTTTAAATCAAAAAAATAGAGTCTAAATTATAGTAAACAAAAAAAAAGGAAATCTTAAAATATTAAACAAGTAAAATGATATGAACAAATTCTTTTGAATTTAATTATTGCATATTATCTATACAGTTCTAACATAAGGAAATTGAAATTGTTTAATTTTTTATCATGAATATTTTTTTACAATTGTAAATTAGAATAAAAAGAAATATAATATGTTATTAATTTAGATGGATTCAATAATAAAGATCATTATTGATTATATATAATTTTTTCAATAATACTATTGTTATGAATCACTATAAAAAAAAATTAGTTGTTTAAAATGACATAGATCATCTATTGCTTCCTTAAATTTATGACTTCAGATCATTAAGTATAAATAAAGAATCAATATAATATTCTTAAGAGAATGAAAGAAAGTATGACTAAAGGTAAGCAGCTATGTTACAACTATCTTTTTTAAATTCAAATTACAACCATTCAGATAGATATAACTTGAAACCATAACACATGATGAACATTGAAAGAAGAAACAAGATGCTGAAGTTACAATTAAAGCGAGTATGTGATTCATTTAAGAAAGTATCTCCTCATCGTAAACACTATGAAACACTACAAGAAATTCATTTCATAAAATACAAAAAGATTGCTTGATAAAATATTTATGTTTATTTTATGTATTTGATATAATTTATGTTTTAATATGCATCTATTGTTCATTACTATATAGAAAAATTTATGATTCCTTATTGAGTTTCCTTAAATTTTAGATTTTTGTAATAAATCATATATCTAATAATATGATTAATTCAATTCAATTGAAAAAGCCTTAATATATTGTTGATATATTAAATATAAATAGGAATGGAATTTTTATTTTTCAATCCTATTTTTATTTCTTATAAGGCAAAATTATCTTTTATTATTACCAACCAATTTCAAAAATGATTTACTTTCTTTTAATGAACACAAATTTATGCTGATTAAATGAGGATAGATTCTTGAGATTGATATAAATTAATTTTAATCTTAGAAAATTAGTCTAGACAATTAATCAAAATAAATTTCTTTTAGAAATTATCAAATTGATAATAGTATTTATTGTTAATAATTGGTCAATTTTTTACTTATACCTAAGATTATCTTAACTTTAAAAAAAAAATCTTTTAATTATTTAGTTATTTTCTACTTATATAATTTACCCTAAATAGCAGCTACTATTATGAATTGCAATAAATCAGACGATAAATTTAAAATTAGCAAGTATTTTTAATAGAAGAAATCTATATTCTTACTTTATATTATTGAGTTAAAATTACTATATTTGCACTTTTAATATCATATTTAATTTAAATACTAAAATATTCAAATGATTATATCTATAAAAATATTAGAATAATGATAGAGAATTCAAAAAATCAAAGAGTAATATTTTATGTATTCAAATAATAGATAACTAATTTATAAATTAACAAAGTTAATTTTATTAATTAATTTACTGAATAATCAATTATGCCTTCATTATTAGAGTTTTTAATAATAAAAAATAGATCCATTAATTAATATCAAAAGCAATAAAATAAATAGAGCGAAATTGCATGCAATAATTTTATCATTTTGGCAATTGGAAAAAAAATATAAAAAAACTTTGTTTATAATTATATTGTTTTCATACATAATCACGATTCTTATTCAAACATAAAAATCTTAGAAATTTATCTTACATTATTCCTTAAAGATAATTAAATTATAATTTATATATAAAATATCAATCATTATTAAGAAGTAATTTATTTTCTAATATTCCGACGAGCATAATTATTTGGGGATTAATGATATTTAGATTTATTATTTTCTTATCTTTCAGAATCGTTTACGTTTCTATATAAATAAGGAAGATTGCTCATTTATTTTTTTAACATAGGTTTAGGTAAAGGATGTTATTCTGATAATTATTTTTATAACTATTTTCTAGAGACGATTGCTTCTGCTCTTCTTTCTAAATTTATTTCCTCTTCTTTATATTAACTACTAGGCCTACGTCTTGTGACAACTTTTGGCTATTTATATTCAGATGGCAATGTGGGTAATATTTCTTCATGAACTGAAGCTATTCGATAAAATCTTTTCTCATATTCAATACAAGAATTATTTACAGATTTTCTATTTAATGGCATCAATTTTGAAGATTAAACACTATATCTCACTGATTCATTATCATTTTCTTTATTTTCTTGATAATATTTTTTTGTTGGTAATATATCATTTAGCGTACTTAGATTTTTTGGAAGTTAGATTGTTTTCATCATTCTTTTATTAATAGATATTGAGGGTGTTTTAATGAATAATCTACTAAAATCAGAATTCATTAAATTACTATTTAAGATCTGATCACAACTAGGCCTTGCTGATGCATTAAGCTTTAACATTTAACCGATTAATGAAGCTAATTAATTACTATACCCAGTTATTGAAGGGTAGATACCTTTCTGTATCTTTTTGTAGAGTCCTTCCATGTCCAAAGCTTGAAACGGGGGATGTAAATTGCACATTTCGTATAAAACACACCCTAATGACCAGATGTCCGATTTATTGTCATATGGTTCATCTCTCCAAATTTCTGGTGATGCATAGTCTCAATTTACTTAAACTAAAATTACATGGAGTGCCTGTTTAAGTGTACAATAGACCTCTTTAGGCTATTTTTGAAACGTTTAAGTCTCCTAACTTATAAACTCCATTTGAAATAAAAATGTTGGCTGATTTAACATCTCTATGAAATATCAATTTTTCATGTAATTCTTTTAAACCTTGAGCTATCTGAATCAAGGCTTACCAAATTTCTTATTCTTGAAACTTTTACGTCTTGTTCTTTTTATTTGTTATTTATTTTGCAACATCTCCTCCATCAGCATATTCCATAATGATCCCCAAAGTTTATGTTTCTTTTATATCCAAACAAACAATACCTTCCATGTAAAGAGCTTCTTTATATCCAATTATAAACTCTTGATTTAGAGAAGCTAATAGCCGAATTTCATTAAGAGCATTCTATTTTTCTTTTTCATTAAGGGTTCCCATTTTTATTTTCTTCATGGCATAAATTTGATGGTCAGCCCTCCTCATTACCTATTTAGATATTTCTTATTACTTTCCAAACTTCGCTGAACGAACCTGAACCTAGCTTTTCCAACTCCTAAAATTGATGAAGCATCCGTTAAAATAATTTATAGAAATTAAGAAAAAGTGAATTTTTCATTGTTTCTTCATATAATCATAAAGTATCAAATATAAGAGTTAAATCCAAAATCTGAACAATTAATTTGAACTATTTTATACTACTAAATGCAAAAATTAGATAAATTATATCTCCTTTATTTTAATGTAGCCAGTCACTTAAAGTTATTTCCACACTTAAACATACATTTGTAAAAATATATCCTAAAATCTGAGTGAGTTACAAAAAAATGAAAAAATTTAGTTATCCAAAATACAAAAATTACCATTCATCATTTATTATGACTTTTACATATAGATCAAATATAATATTTCAAAGATGGTATTTTAAACAATTATTTAATACATTTTACTCAAATTTATATGATAATTATTTATTTTAATCAATAATTATAAATTTGTTTGATTTTATCAAACTTTCCATAAATTTTAAATTTCATTTATTTAAACTGATTAGCCTTTTAATAAAATTACTTTGCATGAATGCATCCTTTAAAACCAGAAGAAGTTTATTTGAAGGTTTAAAAAAAGAATTTAGATCTTAAATATAAAATATATATAAATTTCCTTTTCATTCAATAAGTTTTTTTTAGGTTAAATCATAAATAAATCTACATAAAACCTTTTTTTAACTTTTAAGAATACGCCTAACATAGAATTATCTAAAGTACTTTATAATTCTTGTCTTCTTACTTTACTATACAATTTTACCCTAAAATTAGTAGCTTACGGGTTAGTTCAGGAACAATAGATTAAATAATAAATGGAAATTAAACCAAAATGGATTTTTTATTTGCTTCTCAGCACTAACATAATAATAAATCTCGACTAAGGTATCATCCCTGCAGGTATAATTAACTTTGTATTAAGCAATATAATAGATCTAAGATTCCCTTGAATTGACTTCAGAATAGTTAGGGTTTTTAGGATCATAAGTATATTTAGGTGTTACTCTTGTTTGCTTATTTGGAGGAAAATTGTTTCTTCATTTTAGCTCAAAGGTGATAATTATGATTAGCTATATTGGAATGGTATCTTCCTTATGTCTATTTCCATTAAACTATGAATCAAGTTGGCCGTTCTACATTTTTAGATTTCTTACAGGCTGTTCAAAAGTAGTTAATTATTGTAATAAAGGCTCCTATGATGATTTATTTCCCAGTATGGGTAGATAATTTTGGAGGTGAATAAAAAACTATTTGGATCACTATTCTATAAGGTGTAATTCCACTTGGCATATTTGTTGGATACTCTTTATCAAGTGTAATATCCAGTTTATGGTATTGGCAAGCAGCATTTTTTTTATAAGTAATTATGTTAACAGCTTGTGGAATCATCTTTATAATTTTTGTTAAGAATCAAGACTTTGATATAAAAAAATGTGTTTAGAATAAATCTATCACTTAGTCAGAAAATGAAGAGACTGCAAATACATCTCTTCTTGTTTAGAATCCAAACTAGACTTATTGGTAAATGATGAAAGAGCTATATTCTATTAAACTTTGGTTATGCTGTACAATTGTGATAAGTATACTATATTTTATTGTAACTGGTATTTAATTTTGGATGACAGATTATATGATTAAAGAGATGAATTAAGAGAAAAGGACAGTAAATATAGTGTTTGGAATAGTATCAATAACAGCTCCAGTATTTGGTTGCATAACAGGAGGAGTGATGGCTCAAAAATTAGGTGGATATTAAAATACTAAATCATTATATGTATGCGTTTTATATTGTTCACTTTGCTGTCTTAGTGCCGCACCAGTACCTTTTACACATAAATTTTGGTTTGCATCCTTGCTTATATGGTTCTTATTATTTTTCGGTGGAGCTATGGTACCTCCATTAATGGGAATAATGCTTTCATCAGTACCAAAACATTTAAAAGCATTTGCTAATTCAAGTACAACCATGTTTCAAAATTTATTTGGATTCTTACCTGCTCCGTCCATTTATGGATTTCTCATGGAAAGATTTAATCCTCAAGTTGCACTTTTCACATTAATGTATTTTTCCTTTGTTGGATTATTGGTTTTGCTAGAAGCCGTTCATTTTAGAAGAATATAAAATATAAAAATAATAGGATTTGAGGAAATTTTAACAAAGTAAAAGGTTGCTTAATAATCTAATTTACATAATGGAGAGAACTTTGCAATAAACTAATATGTGGGAGCCCCTTTAGTCATAAATGAATCTATCGAAGATTAAGCTACAAATTATGATTATTAAGTAGAAATAGTAGATTAAAAAGATATTTGAGTTTATCATATCTCCTTTTTTTTAATATCTGAATAAATAATAAATTCAATATACATAATTAAAATACATTTTATTAATGTTAAAATAAATTTAAATTTCCTTCTAATAAATATATAGAAAATTCCCCTTTATAATGTAAAATTAATAATCAAATAGCTGGATTACGATGTAAGTAAGGTAAAGTATTTGGATCTTTGGGCATCTTTTCATTCTTAATAACAGATATAACAGGCCCTGGTATTCCAGTTTCCAAAAGGGTCTTTTTAGCTTCTCTTTCTAATATTTTTCTAATTGAAGAATTTGAATGTATATTTGACAGATTCTAATAATAAATATTCTTTATCTACTTTATATTAATTAAGAATTTCATCAGCAACATGTTTAGCGATTCTATCTTCCAGAGTAGCTTTTTACTCTCCATTAGTTGTTGTCTTATCCCAATCTTGTTTGCCTTGCTCTAATTATTCTTACTTCTTCCTAAGTTGATTAATTGAATCTAAATTTAGTCAATTTATTACTTTAGGTCTTTTCTGAATGGACTGATCTTGCTTCATCATTTTTACCTAAGGATTAACTAATTTTATCATAGATATCAGGTTCTCTTTAATCTTACTTTTATTCAGATTAATTTTATGGCTTTTCTTACTAAAATTCTTATTTTTTAATTTCTGTAATCCTTTATTAAAGTGCTTTTAACATAACATTAACCTAATTGATTTGATAAAAGTACTTCTAAGTCATTCACGTAAGAATCATAGTCTAAATTTTCAACAAAATTCAAAAGTTCATCTTCTTCATTTTTTATATGTTATTCTTCTTCCTAATAAATAATATTTATAACTGTTATATACTTCTTTTGTCATTGCCCAGACTGGCTTGGTTTTATATCTTTATTTCTTATCTCCTGGTTTGCTTTCAGGTTTGGAATCTTTTTCTTCTAACTTTTTCAGATTCTCTGCTGTCAAAGCCACACTTAACAAATAACATAAATGATTTACGTTTTATTTTTGGGTACTTCTTCTGACAATTCCTTTTTAATAATCTCATTCATCTATTTATAATCTTCTTTCATTTTCTTAGTTACTTCTCTATCCTTCTTTGCTAATTCTCTCACTCTTAAAAACTTCTCATCTTCTTTTGCTTACAATTCCTCCTTAGCATGTTTTTTAATTTAATTTTATAGCTTAAACTCCTCCAACCATTTTTTATGTCTCTCTAAAACAGGATTGGTTTAAGGGATCATAACTTTAGGTTCTTCATATTTTTTTGTTAATCCCCATTAATCATAAGGTTAGACTCTTGAACAGAAGGGCCTTAATAATATTTAATATTATACTTTTCCTTTATTATCATAACATTCTCGTTAGGTCTATTACAAAGCATAACTCCTTTGAAATTATTGATTGGAACATCCATTTTGATAATTTTATAAATTTAATATCAAAAGTATAAATATTATAACCAATACAAATAAAATCAACATAAACATATTAGATTGTTATTAATATTAATTAAATAGTCATGTTGCTTCCATTTTTTGAATGGCTTGGAGGTTTAATAGGTTTACCTGAAGACCAGGCAAGAATGGTATTTGGTTTTATAATCACTATTCCTTTGGGCTTTTTATTTAAAAAATTAAAGAGTAATTCGATTCAATCATTAATACTTAGGCGCTGTATTAAGAAAGTACTTTGGTTTAACAGTTGGTTTGTTATTATCATACATGCTTTATTAGGATAAATTGATTAGTGTTATAATCCAGAACATTATTGTGTATGAAATGACCAAGAGAATAACATTGACTAAATCAGGAATTAAAGCTAAATTGATATTTTATGAAACACTAATTTATGTGGCAGTACACCACATATATAGATAATATACTGATTATGGTGGATGGTAAATATTAATGTTAAAAATAGGAAATTGGATATAACAACTATTTTAATGATGAACACAGTAAAATGGACATCTTTTGCTTATAATTATGAAGATGGTTTAAGAAAAGATGAGGAATTAAATTCTGATCAACAAGAAAGAAAACTATAAAAAATCCCTTCATACACTGATTATTTTGCTTACATGTTTTTCTTTTGCGGATGTTTAGCTGGAGTAAAATTAAAGAATAATTTAGCCTTCTTTTGATTATTACGATTACGATATCTTTGTTAACAGAAAGAATGTATATTAGAATATCCCAAGTACTTTCTGGGAAACATTACGCTTATTTAGAAATGCTTTAATCTATAGCTTCTTTATTGTGGTCGTTTATCCAAAATGGTCTTTAGAATCTTTACTATCTTCAGAATATAATGAAGCCTCTTTGCTCTACAAAATATTATGGTTGAATTTAACCATCACTTTACATAGAACTAAATATGTTTCAGGTTGGTTATTTTCAGAAAGTGGATTGGCTGCTGCTGGGTTTACTTACAATGGATAATAAGATGGAAAAGATAAATGGTTGAGAATTAGATCTATAGATCCTACAATAGACTTGACCACAAATCCAAAAGATAAAATTGAACTATGGAATATTTCTGTTTAAGTTTGGCTTAAGAAGTATGTTTATTTAAGAGTCTATCCTGAATCAGTATTAAAATCCAGCCCGTCTAAATCTCAAAAGGCTCAATTATTTACATTTGCTGTCTCTGCATTTTGGCATGGATTCTATCCTGGATATTACATTTCATTTTTCCATTGGAATCTTATTGGTATGATTAACAAATATGTTCATAAACTCGGACAAAACACTAACGTCTTGAAAATATGGGACTCTAATGTATTCTTTAAGAGTATAAGATTTTATTTTGTTAATTCTCTATTCAATTGCTTTGGTGTAGGATTTTAATTGATGAATGTTAGGGACAATTTGCTATTTTATGGATCAGTATAGTATTTATATATATAAATAATTTAGTTATATATTTAACTTAACAACGTACATATTGTTTGCATTTTTCACATTAACATAATTCGGTTAAAAACCAAGAAAGAAATAATGAGAAATTTTAGTAATCAAATAAAAATTCAAAAATTAAGAATTTCATATAATATTATGATAAGATATTTATCAATTTTCTTTTTTGTGATCTAATTTATTCTCTCTGTTATCATAAACATTTTTATACTTTCCAGCAGAAAAAATTCCAATTCCTACTTTTATCATAAAGATTGTCCAATAAATGTGCATTCCGAATAGTATAACCATCAATCCAACTTAATTGTACAAAGCGTGTTTAGTATTTTCCCTATAATTATGTTGAAATGAATTAATACCAGTAAAGTGAAAATCCAGGATGGTTAACAATGATATCATAAATCTTAATAGGAAATACGTAGACTCTGGTATATAACCATGAAATTTGAATTGCTGAAAAACTGATATAAACTAGTATCTTATTTTTTCCGATATCTGCATAAGTTCTGCCATAAGCCAAAAATATATCACTAATGTCGTGAAGCACCAAAACAACAATTCCTATACTTTCGCAATTATATATTGTTGAAAAATAAAGTAAGCTTACAGCTAAGAAATGATGAAGTAAGTATTCCCAATACTTCAATTCAATTTTTGTGCCATGAATCATTAATAATAATAGAGCATGAACATGACTTGATGTTTAAATCATATAATAAAAAGGAACCCAAGGATTCTTAAAATAATTATTTAAATTTGTACATCTGGCATGTTAGGAAAATCATACATAGTTTCTGTGAAATTTTACCCACCTAATTAAGTTGGGAACCATTTCTCATCTCTGAAAACTACGTATGCAAATATCGTTGCTACTGAATAGTAAAATGTATCATAAATCCATTTAACAATTTTTTAAACTCTCAATTATCTATCTTAGCCAACATATTTTTTATCTAGAGATTTAGCAACATAATCATAAACCAAATATCTATTTATTTCTTTAGTGATCTTGAAATATAGAAAAATAAATTTACGTGAATTAGGATTAATCCTATAAACATCCACTTCAGATCATACCAATCAAAACTTCTAAGATTCTTATCTTTAACGAATTACTAAAATTAGATAATGTCAAAGCTATACAAAGAAATAATAACTATGATAAAATAATTTTAAGTTACTTAAAACAGCAAAGAAAGAATATTTGAAAATAGTTTCATAGTGCGAAAACTTGACTAATTTGCCTAAAGTAATGTTTGATTAACTCTCTTGTAAAAGTTGTTATTTTTTTGGCTTGAATATGTTGGAAATCATAATAATTAGTAATAATATTCAAATAACTTCCTTAAGAATTCTTTATAAATGGTGATATTTTTATAACATTTAATTTATTTCTCTAACAATTTATATAATTATTATGTGATAATATTGAATTTAAGTTTTTGCATTTGAATAAATGAAAATATACCAATGGTAGAAAAAATTTTTTAAATTCTGCATATGCCTTTTTTTAGATGAGTTACTTTGATATAACTGAGAATTTCAAACAAGATTTAAATTAAGTTTTTAACCTTGCACATCATAAAAATTGACAATAATAAATAAAACTAAATGGGTCTTGAACCTTTGTTAATAGCTTGTTCTAGTATTTATATCTGGTTTATAGAAGCGATTTAGACATGTGTTAAATTAATGATATCTACTTGATGGAAGGAATTATCTTATCATTTTGTAATTAATTTTATGAATTAATAAAGTGTGTTCAATTCAAAATTACAATAAGCTTTGGATTGCCTTATTGACGATGCCCTCAAACCATTTGACCCTTATAGATTTGTGACAATTATGGAAACAAAGTCAATACAATAAGGAAGTGCTGAATAGCCAAATAAAGTTAACAAAGAGATTCCCCATGAATTGAAGAGCTAAAAAACTCGTGAAACACTCTACCTATTATAGGGTAAGATAAAATAGGAATTACAAGTATTAAGATTGATTTATTCACTTAGGAGAGATTTCTAAATATTACAGCCAAAACAAATATTCCTACAGTTCTTGAGCAATTTGAGGAGTAGTACTATTAAAGGTAGTGTCTAAGAAACTTAGATATCTATTAAGACTAGAGAGAATTCTTAATTTGTTCTTAGAACTACGATGAAGACAATCTTATAAACTCATTAATTAATGAAGCAATCTTTGATTCAATATAATAAAATATATGACAATAAAACTCAAATAATTTTGCAAACATTACTGATTTATCCTTATTTACAATTTAGATATTCTTACAAGTTAGGAAAAATAAAAAATTTTTTAGGTTGGAAAGCCACTAAATAATAGGATTGAAATTTCAAAAGATAAAATAAGATTATTTCAAATAAAACCAACTTCTTCTAATATAGAGAAAAATATCAAATTATCTAGCTTCCAAATATATAGGTCAAGCAACCGATTAGCTTATTGAAATAGTCAATATTTAAATTTTCGTTTGGACCATGAGCGTTTGAATCTGGAGCTAAGACTCCTAATATTAAAAATTAAGATTCCGGGTACAATTAATATAGTTAATTTAAAAATGGAATTGAAGCCCCTTCATGAAACATCCTCATTTCGTTTTAAAAATATTTAATTGATGCATCATTCAATATATTTTTTAATACATTACTAAAAGGTTTTATGGCTAAGCCTGTTTTCGCTTATATAATTTAAACCTAGCTTTATTAGGTAGTTAATAATGATATTAATTATTCTGAAGCTTCTTATGCATCTTTATTTGGAGGCAATCTCATGGAAATCCTGATTGTTAATTAATCGCTATATTAATCCAAATCTTCTAATCCACCTATATATGAAATAGAAGGTTTCCAAGCTCTATTTATGTATTATTAAGTATGATCATTTTCCATTTTATTGCAGATCATTGGGAACTTTAAAGGAACTAGTAAAGCTGTTGTCTTGCATTCGTCTAAATTAATTTAGGGTATTGTTGTTTAGAAAATTTAGTTAACTTCACCTGTAATAGAATTTTCTAATTTGTTCAACAGAACTCTTAAGGTTTAGAAAGGATTCTCAGCTTTAGTTATTTTAATATCACAAGTAATTGCTCCTCTCATTGAATTAGTAATCCATAACCTTTCATAATCTACAATTCCTGAATCTATAGCTATCATAAGATCTATTTTTTATAAATTTAACATTTAAATGTATTTTAGTAAAGAATGACTTCCACTTTCTTCCTCACCTTCAACAATTAAATAACAATGATGATAATTTTAATTAAGCTTATGCAATTCTTTAATTGCTGATATAACTGCGTAAGGTACACAACCATCATCAGAAGAACCCCTTCCAAATAATCTATTATTCTCTAAAATTGGAGTAGTTGGCCCATACTTCCAACCGAAAAAATGCGGTTGTTTATCATAATGTCCATAACATAAAATGGTTTTATTTTACTTTTAATTACCAATAATGTTTACAACAATACAACTTGGTGCATTGTCAATTTATAGAATTTTAATTTCATTTTGTAAATCAATTGTTTCATTTTAAATCCATTTTATAATATGATTGCATGCTTATTCAAGCAATTTATTTTCTTACCATCGGTTATCAAATTATGGACTTAAATTTGGGATACATATGAACTCTGATAATGAAGGTATTATTGATTATTCTGTAAATTATTTTATAGAACTCATCATAGTTAATATAAAATTAAAATATTTTATATTTTAACCAATTAATATAAATTCATTGAAGTCATTCAATATTACCAAAATATATTAAATCTCACTTGTATTTTTAGAATTTACACATATTGATAATTTGATTGATGGAATCAAACTAATATAAGATATATAAAGAATTAATCAAATTGTAAAGGCTACTCTTTAGAGTCACAAACTTTATCGAGAAAAAGGTATTGTTAAAAAATAAGTAAAATTAAATAATTATTTTTCATTTTTTGGTTGCATAAATTCAAAATTTGATGATAACTGTGAAATGTTAAAATTTTATTTTAGATATATTGTATTGAAAATAAAGTAAATGGCTTCTTTTTAGATTTAAATACTTTTAGCGTTCGAACTAGATCATTACATTAACAAATCAAATCAAATGAAGGTAAAATCAGAATTTAATATTCTTTTTTTTAAGAAATTTTAGATTTAGTAATAAATTTTAACCGTTTAACAGGTTTTCGTATGAAATGATGATTTTAAAATTCCTTAATTTTAAATATAATCTTTCAAAATAAAATATATTTAGGTTTACCTTTTAAAGAATAAAATGTGTATCAATTTATGTTATAGGATTAGAAATATATTTTAACAAACAAGTTGATATTTAATAAAGATGAATTATATCATTTCAATTGTTTTATTCACTTTAAAATTTCTTCAAGCTGATTCAAAAAGGCTATTGTTCGAAATTTTATACCTAAATTTAAGAGATTAAGAATAATTCGTTTCGATTTACGCCTTCTTGATCTTCAGATTATTCTTAATATAAATTAATATTTTGTTAATGACTTGGATCATTTTGTGGAAGAAATTAATTTTATTATTATTCTTATTAGTTATGATTAATTTGTTAATAATATGGATGAAGTTGGTATATTTAATTTTAAATATTATTTTGTGGAAGAAATTAATTTTATTATTATTCTTATTAGTTATTATTAAATTCTTAATGATTTGAGGGAAGTTATTATCTTTAATTTTAATTATTATTTTGTGGAGGAGATTAATTTTATTATTATTCTTATTAGTTATTATTAATTTGTTAATAATATGGATGAAGTTGGTATATTTAATTTTAAATATTATTTTGTGGAAGAAATTAATATTATTATTATTCTTATTAGTTATTATTAAATTCTTAATGATTTGAGGGAAGTTATTATCTTTAATTTTAATTATTATTTTGTGGAGGAGATTAATTTTATTATTATCCTTATTAGTTATTATTAAATTCTTAATGATTTTGGGGAAGTTATTATCTTTAATTACTGAGATTCAATGGTCCGATCGGATACACCTAAGTGTTATTTTTTAAATATTCCTTTACCTTTTTTACAACAATTATGATGATCACTATAATAATAATTACTAAAAAAACAATAATAATTATCCATTTTGTATCCAAATCTTAGGGTTATTATATTTAATTGCATCTTTAACATGAATCATCCGACCAAACATATGTAGAATATTTTTAGCAATTCTCCTTTGAAACTTAAAAAATATTATTTTCCTCAAGAGTTTAGCATTAATTATCTAACCAAAAACAAAGGGTTTTATTTAAAAAATCATTTTAATAAACAAAATTGCATTCCTCTTAATTTTAAATATGGCTGCAAGTCTTATCCTTACATTATCTATTTAAGTAACTACATTCCTAAACATTACATCCTTATTAATTATCACTCCACTAAGAGCAATTGCGTGTTGCTAAATTATATGATTAGCACTAGCCATCATCATTTAAGAAACAAAATATTCCCTTCCCATTTCTAGTCTAATTACATTCATCTATATTTATAGAAGAACAGTTTAATTCATTTGTTGGGTCTGAACAAGTGCTATTTATAAAGGAGCATTTTTATAAAGGGCAATCAAAATCGCGAGTACAATCCAAAGTCTTGCATTCTCCATTAATTGTCCATGTGCAATCCATGTCATTATTTTATGACATCAAGCAATCCTTTGAATTAGTTATTTCTTCGCATTCTTTTTTTTTAAAATCCTTACAATAATTTTAAGTGTCATCCCATATACATTTATAATCAGAATAAGGCCCATAACAATAGGTACTATTTCTATTTCTGCATATTAAATCCTCACAATTCTATTAATACCAGGAGCAACTTGAGATTAAATCACAAGTATGAATAGAATACTATTAACAAGGGCAAAGTGTTGTTGAGCCATTTAATTCTAATAGTGCTTATGAAATATTGATGACTATGATTATTATAAAATAAATCATGAATTACAGAAATAAAATGAATAGTTAGTTATAATCAAAAAAATAATTAATGATAATTTAGATTGACTAGATTTAAAAAAAATTTAGTAGAGTTAGACAACTTAGATTTTATGTAATGATTGAATATAATATCAATCCCATTAGACTTTTATTATATCATGTAGAAAGTAGTTTGCAAGTTCATTTTTAAAATGTACAAAGTTTGGTAGGCAATTTTCTTCAGATTTTAGAATTTGAATTTATTTTTTATAGTAGTCAACATTTATCAGCTGAAAAATAAGAGATCTTTATTTTAGTTTTTAACAATAAACAAAAATGCAAAGACAAAATTTTGTCTCTGAAATCTTGAAATTTTTGTTCTAACAAGATTTTAGTAAGTTTATTTTAAAGTAAACTTTTAAAAAATTGATCTATCAAGTTATTATACCAAAAAAGTTAAAAGTTTTCAGTTTAGATTGGATTATAAACATTTGAAAATTTATTAGCTAAACAAAATTTAGATTGGATCACTGAACCTTATTATTAGTAAAGTAGTTTTAAATTTTTGATCTCTTTCTATAATTTTAATGATTTTTGCATTTAAGAATTCTCTAAATTAGTAAAAGATCCATTTTAAGTTGCCAATCAGATTATATTCGTTTAGTTAGGAAGAGCTGGTAAATCACTGTCATTCTAATTAACTATTTCTAATTCCCTTATCCATATTATTATATCTTAATATTTTACCATACAATCCATTATTCAAATATTGATTTTCTACTCTCATTGATTGGATATTTGTTAGGCTCCCGCTAAATAGCTTCATCATATATATTTTCAACACCAAACAAATATGTCTTAAAAAGTGTTAATCAAAACTATAATCAAAAGTGCCAATCTAACTTCATTTCAATTAATTTTGATCCTATTAGGAGCTGCAATATAATCAAATAGTTTATAAATTAATTGACATTATATAAAGTAAAATTAGATTAAGGATTTTATAAACTTTCTAATTATATCTTTTCATTTTCATTTAAAATAATTAAATATGAGTGAAGATAATTGTTAAAGCCGTAGAAATATTCTATAAAATTTATTTAGCCTAGAAAAAAATTACTTCGAATGACAAAAATAATCAATTTATTTTTTTATTATATTTGGTTATATTAGCTTTTTCAATAAAAATTTAATTAATTTTGAATAAAAAATTATGTTGACAGCGAGATTTGAACTCGCGCCCTTGCGGATTGGAGCCTAAATCCAACGCCTTAGACCAACTCGGCCACATCAACTTTGTTAACAATAATCTAAAACTTTATCTAATGTAAGTAGAGTGTCAATATTTAATAATTGATATTTTAACCTAAAAAGATAATAAATTTATATTACCAATTATCAAACACCTCATCTTAATTAGAATAGTATATTAGCTTAAAAGAAATAATAGACAAATGATAAAAGAAAAATCAGGTAAATATTTTATAGTTATATATATGTAGTGTAGAAAATTAATTTTCATTAACTTTCCTTAGTTCCCTTTTCTCAATACACTATTCTAAATAATATAAAAAAAACTTAATGAACATTATTGAAACTATATTCTTTGCTTTCTCATCAATATCTATTTATGGTTAGTATCAATTGGTATTATTCCGTTAACTCTAAAATATTAGATGGGTTTACTTAAAAAAATTAACTATAAAAAATCAAGTTTTTTATTTAAAATTTACGAAAGCATTGAAGTCTAATTAAAATTCATTAGTAGAATAAAAATGAATCGAATTATGTTTTGCTTATTTAGTAAATTATATTGTAAAACGAAAATTAATTTGCTTGATGCTGAAAATCTTATCTTTATTGTTTCAAACCATCATAAATTTTTTTAACAACAATTTTCACTAAATTTGAATTTATTATTACTAATGACAGGTTCTTCTATTCTGATGAAAAATCATTAAAAACTTAAATGAATTAATTATTTAAATTAAATCTAATAGAAATGTTTTTGGTTTTAATCTTAAAAGATCAAAGGGTTAAGTTCTCAAACAAGCAAGTGAAATTATAATATAATAAAAGATCATGTTAATTAATTTTATCGAATGAATTATAATAAAACAAGAAAAAAAACAATCTTTCATTTGATTTAATTTTAATCTTAACTCTTCTGCATTTTATAAATAAATTATGATAACCAATAAGAAGTTTAAGAAGGATCTTCAAAAAGATCTTTAAATCCTTGTTAAGATTAGCTCGTAGATAGGCTTTAAATTTTCATATATTATTTAACATTATAAACCTAATGCTATGAATATATTCATTATTTAACCGAATTTATATGTAACTTTATCCATCTACAGTTTTTTTAAGTATCTAAGCTTTATCCAAAACCTAAGAAATTTTCCTTATAAAAATTATTTGCTATTCTTAAGTGTTAGTATAGATTATTATAGATTGAACAACCTAGTATTATTAAATTTTTTACTTCAAAATTTTTCTAAGATTTATGTTACATTTTGTAAAAATTAGCTCTCTTTCCATGAGCTAACACTTAGCAGAAAGTGCTCTTGAATAAGTTTATAGGATGGATTTATTTCAAGATTATAACAAACCAAGTATGAAGAATAATGTATTTATGTTGCTTCAATATAATTTATATTATAAGTTCTTTATGTTGTTTTACTTAAGAAGTCAAGGGTAATTACTTGTTAAATTTAAAATATATCCTTAATTTTCAGATCTTCGTTCATTTTTGAGATAACATCTCTTTTTTCAAGTTATTTATACTCAAATTATTTGTAACAGAGAGCTCATTTATTATTGATTTTTACTCACATTTCTATATCCAAATTTAATATTTATAAAAGTAGTAAATCAAATCCAATTAATCTTCTTGAAGTTTTTGAATTCTTTTACTTTTAATATATAAAGAAAGTGCTTCTGATTTATTAAATAAAAGCCTACGCCATAAAATATATGTTTATTAGTATTTGAATCACCAAATTTTATGAAATTTCTCTTCAAATATGATTTAAAGTGCATGGTAAATTCTAATTTATAATTTAAATGGTAATTACAATATAATTTCAGGTGAAGAATAAAATATAATAAAGAGGAAATCTGGTGCATTTAAGGAACTAAGACTGATTTGGAGTTCATGTTTAAATCCTCCTCTATAGAATTTATGTTAATTCAAGAATTCAACTGCTTTAGTTTAAGCTCATCAGAATATTCTGGAGTTCAAGAAGACTTTACTTTTCCTTGACATTGATATTTAATTATTTTTGATGACTTTGGAGTCATTAGACTACAATTCTAATTGTTTAAAGTAGCTATTCAACTTTATCATTTTTGCTAACTGTATATATTGCTGAAATGAAATTGATTTAATTCGGGTGGCATAATTTAATTATATTATTATGCAAGATTAAGGTATGTGTTGTGATGGAACTAGGTCTGTTGTAGTTACTTAATAATAAGCACAATAAGGGATATTTAGGGAGGCAGTGTCCATTGATGTGTGTATTATTAATCTTCTATAAAGTAGAAAGTCCGGATTAGAAAGAGTTTTAATTCAGAGAGTCTAAATAAGTAGTATCATTCTCTTCTCCTCCAAATTCAGGTTGTGACAATTGTATGCATGATGAAGAATTTCATTTTTATTAAAACATTGAAGATAATCAGTCTCAGCAAAGCTAAAAACAAGTTCGTTTCTCTGAACCATCAGACAAGTAATATTATGGATATGGTAGTTCAAATGCAAATGCTACCTAATAAATTTTTAAGTAAAGATATACGGCAATTACTAAAAAAGGATAAGAAGATATAATTGGAGAATCATCATAACTTTCTCCAAATATTAAGTCTCAAAATACTAACAAGGATAGATAATTACCAAAACAAACAACAAATATAGTTTAAGAATAAGACAATCAATTTAATATCAATACCTTATCTCTTTAAAATAGTTTTTGTTACAAAACTGTGTCTTCATATGAATAGTTAGATCAAACAAGTTAGATGGCAGATGAATTAGTTAACATTGTTAAAAATTATCTAAACGACATAACATATAATGAAAAGCATTTTACATTTGATGAATAAGAGGATGAATATAGAAATAAATTTAATCTGTAACAAAAGGTTTTAAAAGTAATATTTTAAAATAATTGTAGAAAGCTTTAGAGCATTTGAATTTTAAAATGAATGTAACATTATGTTCTCCTATTTCGAGAATATCAGCAGCTTCTCCTCATTTTGAAGATTTGCATATAAATGTAAAAGACTTATAAAATAAAATTGAAGAATTAAGTGATTCAAATGATATTTTGAAAGATAAAATAGATATTTAAGAAGCTAAATTACTTGAGTATCATAGTCAAATAAACTAATTAAAAACTAAGATATTACAATTGGAGTAAGAAAATAAGGACATAAAAAATCAGTTTGATTAAGATCAAAAAAGTATTAAGAATCTAAATGAATAAATAAACTAACAAAGATAATAATTGGAAGATAAAGTAAAGACTTTATAATGCTAATAATTAAAAATTATATCATTAGAATAGATGGCTGAGAAATATGAGAAATTATGTAAGCAAACTAATTAAAATATAAATATAAATTAGAATTAATTTTTAAAAACAAGAAGAAAACATACAAATTCATTTCATGAAGTATGTTCTTCTCCAAATGGTAATAAATTAGTGATTGTAAACAGTAGTACAAATAGTTCTTAATAATCTCCTAAAAATTCTTAATTATAAAATAATAAGAAGATTGAAAATATAGATGATACAACATATTTTGGATCAATTTTAAATGATAAGAAATAAGGTTATGGTAATTTAAAAAGGGGAGATAAAAAATTATATATGGGTAATGATAAAATAACTTAATGTAGGATTTTGGAAGGATGATAATTTTAGTGGGTTTGGACATTTGAATAACGAAAATATCGAAGAAGGAATTATTGATGTTCAAAATCTAAATACAATAGGGAATAAATGGATTAGTTATTAAGGAGAATTTTAAGATGGGATATTTCATGGATATGGAATTTGGACATTTAATGATAATTCAAGATTTCATGGGTAATTTTTGTTAGGCAAGGCAAATGGAAGAGGGTAAATTTATATATTTTTCGAATTAGTACTTACTATACAAATCTTAACACAATCACAGGAATTTGGAAATAAAATATTAAAATTTGATTCATAATTAATATAATCATCATATCTTTATAAATGTATGATAATTTTTATGACTTGTAGCAACATAGCATTTCCAATCATCTTTTTTTAATGCATAACATTCTTCGCAAAAATAAAATCCAAAGCAGTTTTCACATTTATAAACACTTCCTGCCTTTTCTAATTCACAACCTTAACATTTATAAGTTTTTTTAGAAAAATTCTAAACCTCATAAATGGGTTCAAAACGATGATCAGCTTTGTGTCTGGGTCCATTCAATTCAGATTGAGTTCTTGAGAAAAAACAATTTTAACCTAAATATTTAATAATTTATACATAAACTAAAATTAGTACATGATTTGCATATAAATTAAACTCCTAAAATAGGTTTTTAGAAACATCCATTACATTTTGCATCATGACAAGGAATTCCTTCAGCAAAAGTGGGTAATTCAATAACTTTAAAATCATGATCTTTATGAGTTGGATCTCCAGATTAGAGAAGATTATCAAAACATGCTTCACAACAATCATAATTGTCACATGTTATACATTCAAATCTTGGACCCCAAATAGGATTTTAATCACATCTATTACATTAATGATATTAATGTAACACTTCTTCGTCAGCTTTATTAGACAAAAAAAATATTTCATTTTCAGTGAATTCTCCTTCACTTATTTTTTTATTATAACATTCTTAACAAATATCAAAATTTGCTATTTTTTTTGATTTGTATCTACAGATACCAGGTTGTAATGCAATACCACACACATTACAACTTATTTATACTAACCATTTTTAATATGTTTCACCCAATTAATTACCAATAGAAAACCATCCATGTCTAAGATTATTATTTCTAGCAAAGATTTCCACTTTTTTAGCTCCAGGCATCATTAATTCAATTATTTCATACATTTCTATAGGTTTCTATGATTTATTCCTAACTGGACTAAAAATTATGTTATTTGATATTTTAGAATGATATTCAACATGTTCACCTGGAGGACACTTATATCTAAAAGGATTAAGTAAAATCATTACCCTACTAAACATATTTCGAAAGAATGCATAAAATAATAACCTGTAGATAGATACACATTATTTCCTTGTGGATTCAACTTAACCCAAATAATTTGATCTACAATTTCGTATCCCCATTTACTAGCCATTTCGTATGCTATATTTAGTTATGTATTTAGAATCCAAAGAAATAAAAATCCTTTCTTACTTAATTTTTCAATTTTAATATCCATAATCTCTTAATTGCTCATAGTATTATAATCAAGTGAGAATTTACTATTAGTAAACATAAAAGATGAATCATTCTATTGTCCTCCTTTAATTCTCCAAGGTGGATCCATTAAAACAACTTAATAGATTATAATAATTGAATACCATCAAATCCACCAACTTTTTCTACTAGAAAATCGATATTAAAATATCTAATATCACAATTAATATAAGACTTAACTTCCCCTAATTTAGATAAAATTTCTTAATTTTCAATTCCCAATAATTTTAAATTTCTTTTGGTTTCAAAGTCTGTTCCGTCTTCTGTTAAAATACGTATTTATTCTTCTTCTGGCTTCATTTCTTCATCTTATTATTTACCATCACTTATTTATCCAGTTGAATATTCTGGAATCGCTAATTATTTAAGTTCAGCTGCAGATATTGGAATATCTTTAAGATATAATAATTTTTAGTACCTTGAAATATCTTTACATAAATATTTTTGAATAGTTCTTTAACAAGATTTTCTTATTCACTTCCTGAAGCTAAAATCTATTTTTGCTCATAAGATTTCTTGAAAATTTTATTTACTCTTTTTAAAATAAGTCTTCGCTTGTATTATTCTTCGTCAGATGAATCTTCAATTTCTAAACGTTTGTGAGTTCTTCTAAACTTTTTGGACTTCTTTGCTTTAATTTTTGGATCAAAATCTGATGAGTTATCAGATTCGAAGACTAATTATTGGCAGGATATTGTTTGTTATTTGATCAAAGTTGGTTCTTGAATTTGCTGAACTTCTTCTCGAGGTGGAGTCTGTAGTTCAGCATTCTTCTTTTTATAACTTTGCTTATTCGAAATGATTTTTTTTTGTTAAACTTGAGGAACTGTTAAAAGTGCTAAGACTATAAGATCTAAAAACCTGGAGTGCCAGTTTGCTTTCGTTCTCGCTTGTTGTACACAAGATTATCAAGATTGATCTATTTTAATCCAGTCTTTTGTTTTTAGACATTTTTTTAACCATCCTATACTATTCTAACATCACTGCTCTTTTCTTGGTCAGTCATTAATTTTTTAATTTTTTTTTTTATTCAATCCTCACTTAGAAGCCATTACAAATATTTATAAATTAAATAATTGGAATCACAGACATTTTATTTCCCTTTTGTTATTTTAAATGTCTTTCTCAAATATATCTATACATGTCAAATCTGATAGAAAATCAACCTATTTAGACACTAAATTAAATCATAAAATTTTAACTCACTTAAGCATAACAGAATAACAATATCACAATAATTCAATCTTAAACCTATTTCATAAATGCCTCAATCATCAATCAATATATTTAACCACTCATTCATACTCTTTATTAGATTCAAATACAGTGTATCTTATAAATACTCGAATTTCTAATAATTCCATATTTATTATCTCTTAGAATCATTCTCTCTCTAGAATATAATCTCCCCTCTATCATTCCAAATTAAGATGTCTAATTCAACAATTTCATATGCATTAATACTTTTTCATTGTTGAAACTGTAAGATGCACTCAAAGTAATTATTAATCATAATTACAATACAACTTCATATAATATAGAAACAACTTTTTTATAATTCATTACATCTAATTCCATCTTATAAAACATCAAATGGATTAATTAGAAAGTATGTAATAAAAATATTTATATTTAATTTATCAACTCATAATATAATATATATATATATATAAATAAATATATTTTCTCTATTTTGTACAAGAATTTTATTTTTAACTAATGTAAGAAATTCTAAAATTAAGGTTCTCTAATTGTAAATTATATTTTTTTTTATTTCTTATTATATTTAAATACATCTTGCTATCTTATATGATATGAGAAGAATTGTAAAATAAAAATATCATATAAATTCAATTTTCTTACAGTTTTTATTGTTATATTTCTTAATCATCCTAAAAATTGGTTTATGTATGCTTTTCCTATTCCAACAAAGGTTTAAAAAAAGGATGCTTTAATCCATCTTCAACTTTTATTCTCTATTTTGGATTTAAACAAAGCAATCTTGAAAGCAAATCTTCGGCGTCACTATCAAATCCTTCAATATGTATTATAGATTTCCATTAAACAGGCTTTGTTGCAACAACTGATGGCAATTTAAGATCATATTCTTTCACATAAATAAATTAATTTACCAAACTGATCACATATCTATTTAACTTATTCTGAACCAAACAAGCTTGCCAATTCTAATATAAAGTTTACATAGAAGAAGTTCTTAGTTACAACAGGTTTATTAATCATTCTAACATTACTAAATAAATTGTATTTTTTAGTTAAGAATTGTAGGAATATTACTCCTACAGCCCACATATCCACTTCATAAGATTGGTCCTTCAATAATTATTTATTTTTAAATACATGATAATGTAATATACTTTCTAAAGGCATAAAGCTTTCTGTCCCAATTTTGTTATTTCCAATTTGATCGATTGTTTTTTAGATTTCATTGTACAAATTAATCTTTCTTCTAATTTCTTAAACTTCATCGGATTGAGGATGCTTGGAAATTGAAAGAGTATGATACCTTCTTTGATAATTCTTTTTCCTTTTCTATTAATTTGGCTACAAATGATCTATCAATTTCGCTTAGTCCATAATCAATGAGTATTCCTTTGCCTGTCTTTGGGTTATAAAGAAAATTTCCAGGCTTAACATCGCGATGAAATATTCCATTTTATTTCAATACATTCAAGGCTTTAAGCAATTCATATAAATATCGTCTAATTTCCATCATATCAAAATTAGCAAAGAAAGTCTAAATTATTTTTAGATTCATACAATGAATGGCTTATATGTAAAGTATTCAATGACAATATAGATTTTTTGATCAATAAGAAATAAGTTTACCAATTATGGCATATTTTCTTTGCCATAAACTAATTTCAAAAATCCAATTTCAGCAAATATTAGTTCTGGAGACACAGTTGAAAAATTAACTTTAATAGCATATTTTTTGTTTTTATCTATTTGTCCTTGATTGAATCCAACCCTATAGAGGAAAAATGATTAATATACGCTTTATAAACAACACCATAACCTCCTCTTCCCAGTTCTCTAACAACTTTATAGTTATTTTTGATGTAGACCTCTTCATCAATAGATTAATCCATGTAATAACGATCATTTGAAATTGGATTAACTTTAGCTTTTGCATTCTAGTTTTTTTTATTAGATTTTTTCATTAATTATAGATTATATAATTCATAATTATTTATTAAAGGAATTTAAATCTTCTGAATTTAGATGGTAAAATCGCACTCTTGAATTTGGCTTATTCATCAAAGATGACAATCCTACATTTGTACTAGCCATCTATGATAACTTAGTGATTTCTTAGTCTCTATCTTTGATAGCATTTTACAACTAATCAACAGCCTTCAATAGATATTTGATTTTTTCACTATCATTAATCTTTTGGCCAGGTGATACACCTTTAATTTATTAATTTAATCATAAATTACCTGAAGGTTATATTTAACTTAGAAGTATAGATTATGGTAATTGACTTGCATTTGATTATTGTTGAGATAATTGATTTTACATCAATTAATTGTTCTCTTTTAATAATCTATTTTCTCTCTTTAATTATTCATTTTCTTTTAACATTTCATCCTTCTCTTTTTGTAATTCTTAACATAGATCTAATTTATATTCAATCTATTTCTTCACGTCATCATCAAATCTAATTATGGTTCCATTTTCCATTTATTATTTCAACTCAATCAATTCTCTGTTGGCTGTTTTGAGGGATTCTTACAAAACATAATTTTAAGCCTTTAATTCACTTACTTAATTGCTTTTCTCGAACATACTTAATTGAGCTTAATTCATCAAGTTTTATTTATGAGTGCTAATTAAAATTTCAGCATTTTATAATTAAAATTAAAGAGTACTTACTTAATTCTTTAACTAATCTAACGTAGATTCATAAGTCATTCTTTCAAATTTATATTATTCATCATAAAGTAACTTGAAAGAATCTATTTCTTATTTAATTTAATCCTATTAATATGATAATATTATAATTTTACCGCATATTTTAATTATGCATCTTCTATAGTATAACTATGCATGTCTCTTAATACATCAATTTAAGATTCCAATTCTTTTTTTTCTTCCAATTTTTAATTCAATAAGTTTGAATAATTAACTCTTAGAACATTTAAATCTACTTTTAAATTTTCGTAAGCAATTCGATATTCATTCAATTCTTTTATTTGTTACTATTACTCTTCGACCAACTTTTGCAACTATTGATATTCATAAATATATTTTAATTTTTCTTCCTTTATTACTTTTAAAGCTTAATCCAAATGATAAGTTTATTGTAAACTTTGCTACAATTCCTCTGTTTTAGCAATAAATTATTATTTTCCAGATTGAATTTCTTAATCCTTGATATCGATTACTTGATTTATTTATTCCAATTCATTTAATACCTTATTTAAATTTTAAGTTATTTCCTATGATCGCAACTTTAATAATTACTTATTTTTATAAAGTTAATTTTTGTATCTAAAATGCATAATCCTCTGCTTCAATACTTTTCTATTTTAATCTTTCACAAATGTTATCAAATTACGAATTAATCTAATCAAGATTGATATATAAAAATACAATTTAATTTGATTATTCCATCTCACTTATCTAATTTTATAAATCCTTATTATGTTCCTTCAGAACTTCCATCTCTTAAGAGGCTGTCCCCAAAACATCTGTCAATTTCTCCACTTCATTTGTTAAAATATTAACTCTGCTATAACACATATTATGTATATCAGTTGAAAAAGTTTCATCCATTCTAGACACTTTAGTGTTTGGAGTTTAACTTAATTTCATATAGATATAAATATATAAAAAATTATATTTATTTTATTTTTAATTAATTTACTTGTCTCATAATCATTACTTTAAAGAATCTGATAACTTTTGTAATTCTTCTATTTTAATTTCTATATGTTTTATTTCTTAATTCAAAAGTACTATTCCACCAACTGCCTACAATAATTAAGTTAACTTTTACAGCAAAAATTAAAATTGAGGAAAACACCATAGATTTGAGATATAGATTACTATAGGATTTTGGTACTCCTACAATACCTTTAGTTTTGTTATACCAAATTAAATGTGACATAATCCCCATAAAATAAAACCCAAATAAATATGGTGATAAATAGTACATTAAGAAACTATTTCCCAAAAGGCTTATTAATTAGGTTGCACTGTATAATCCCAAAAATTTAAATGGTTTACCAGAAACAAAATGACATCCTACAATCGCACCTATTATTCCTGCAAAACCAAATATATAAATATCATTCAATTAACAAAATGCATTTGTAAGTTCATAAGAAAAATAAGGGTTTTGCATTTAAGCCACATCAAAACAGATTAATGGAGAGATTAGATAATAGCTTCACAAATAATTGAAACATTAAATACAAGTTCTTTTATAGTCCAACTGGAAATCTATAAAAGGGCATTTTTCTTAAGGAGAATTCAGATTCTCTTTCTTCTGATGTTTCTTCTACCTTCTTTGTATTAATAATTTATGGAGCTCTTCTTGCTTTTTGAATATTCTTTTCAAATTGACTGCAAAATTGTGAAAATACTTTTTTTAATAACATTAGATTAATTTTATTAAAATAAATTTGAAGTATTCAAACAAAGTAATTATATATTAATTAATCATATATCACAAATATTCTCATATAAATTTTATTGTGTTTAATTTTTATACAACACTTAATAAAATTAATGTTTCAACGCAAATCAGAAGTTGGAGCAGAGTAAGGAGAAACAGTTATAGCACTTTACTCTCAATAAACAAATATGAGTTACATTCCTCCTGTTTATTTAAAAAATGGTCCAAATTAAAATAGACAATGTACTAATTTATGCTGCTGCTTATTGTTTTTACTATCTATAGGAGCCTTGGGATATTTTTACTTTTTGACCTATAGTAGTCAACATATCGAGAGACTTTATACTCCTGTTGATTCTTAAGGAAGAGAATGTGGATAAGGAAATTTGAATAAATTTCCGTTGATTTATTTCGTAACTCCAGATGAGGTGAGCTTTTTTCATATATGGCTTTAGTAATATCTCTATAGAACTGTTTGTGTTGAAAAGTGTCCAAAAAAAGAAGATTAGCAATTATCATGTGCACCAAATAGTTTAGTAAAAGATTGTCACAATAATCCAAGTCCATCTGATCCATAGAAAAGAGTATTGATATATGATTCTCACTCATATTCAGGCATTATTTGTATGCCATCAGATGATAATTTAAAAATGATAGTGAAGCCAGCAATTTTAGTAGGTGAAATTTAATAAGCCTTAGTAAATACCAAAGAGAATTTGCCCATTATAGGTATAAGTGGAGGAGCTGCCTTTTTATTGGCTTTCTTTTTTACACTTTTGATTGGATTGTGTACTACATTTATAGTATATGTTTTCATACTAGTGTATATTTCTTTGACTGGTTTCCTTAGTGCTTATTTTCTTTTATATTTTATGAGGTCTCCTTTAGAGTATGTATTCTTTAATAAATTTAACTAGTTTATTTCCTTATTTTGACAAATCTGCATATGCGTGGAATATATATATGCTAGGTGCATCAATAACATTTGGAGTATTGTGCATATATGCTATATTTACGTTATGTTGGAATTTAAGAAAAATGAAGTTCATGATATCTCTTGTTAAATTAGCCACTACATTCTTATATTAAAATAAAACAATCATAATTGTACCAATAGTATTTTTTGTGCTGGTAATGTCAACTCTTTTGATATGGATTGCAAGTGCTTTAGCTGTACTTTCAGAATAATAAAGAGACTATTCTTTAGATTAATAAATATATCCTTTTGAAAGGATATAACCTAAATTTGACACTGTTGTTAAATTGATGATAACTATTCTTGCATTAATATGGTTAATGCAATATATTTTATCTTTGGCAAGATTCTTAAATGCTTCAACTGCAACACTTTGGTACTTTCATGCATCTTCCAACAAAGGGTTTGTTTATGATAGTCTTAAATTGGCTGTGCGATACCATAATGGAAGTATCACAGCTGAAGCAATTTATAGTTTCTTTTTTAGTGGGATTGCTAAAGTATTCAATCTAATTTATGTAAAATTATCATCTAAGTGATAGGATTCACTCAATCGATGCAGATTAAAGAGACACAATGTAATATTAAATTGTTTTGCTTCTTTTTCTCTATGTTTGTGTTGTCTTTGTGAGAATTTCATTATGTACATAAACAATTATGCATTTGTTTATATAGTAATGACATCGTCAGATTATTTTGAATCTAGTAAAGCTGTTCATTTTACAATAAAAAGAAATAATTAAGATTTTGAGACTCTCTCTGGATTAGGAGAATAATTCACTCATTATAGCAAAATGTTTATATTTCTTGTGACAACTTTCGGAACTTTTATTTACGTTAAAGAATAAACTGATTTTACACTTCAATTATATACTTTTGTTATTATAGCATTTATTACATTGTCGATAGCCACTCTATTCATGGATATGTTTGGGCAAAGTGCAGACGCCTTAGTTTTAGCTTACTTTACTGATTGTGAAGTGTAAAAGTATCATTTTGGACTTGAAGAGTGTGGTTCATGTCCTCAATAAATAAAAGATTAAGTGTAACATATAAGGGAAAAATAAAAGATTTACTATGGATGAATGGATATGATGTAGAATCTAATTTAATTAATATATATTTAATTTTTTATATGAAAATGTTTAAATGAAGTAGAAAATTCGTAAATATCAAAAGTACATTAATGAAATTAATATGGTAATTATTTAAAAAGCTAATTTCATACTGGAAATAGGATTTATTATAAAAGAAGACACTTCCTATTAGATTGAATTTTTAGGTATGAATTCAATCTCTAAGCTACTCTCTTCATCTTCAAATGTTGGGTAATCTATAATATATTATTGAATTCTATATACAATAAAAATTACTGGTATCAGATTCATAATTTTCATAGGAATCTGAACTTGAAGAGTCAGATGATGAAAATGATGAATGAGTAAATTAGTCAGAATCTTCATCATAAATTTAATTTTTGATATATTTCGGTCTTCTTTTTTGTTTGTCTCTCTTTGATTCTAATTTATCTCTAGATGATTTTTTTTAAAAGGATATAAATCCTTCATAAGGAGGATTAATCTAAGTTTTTTATTAAATGCATCTATGATTTTTAATTTAACATTGGTATTTTAGATTGAACTTATTGAATTCTAAACAATCAGTTATACTTCTAAATTAACAATCAGATTTTATAGACAAAGCACATGGTATCAAAATTAGGATAAGCATGAGAATAATATTATTTAATAATTTATTATATAATTATAATTGAATATTCATTCTATAACAATTGAATTAGGATTTATAGATGGTCTATTGTTTTGTAATTCAGAGTCATCAATTTCATTGTCATTATCTTTTCTTTAATTACTTAATGTTTCCAATTATAATATTCTATTCCTACTAATTTTGGCATGATCTGGTAATACATTAACATCAAAATATTTTGAAATGAGATCATCCAAAATATTTCCCATATGATCAAATGAGATTTCTGTATATTTCTCTTATAAATTATATTATCTAATAATCTATAAGATAGTATATTATAGAGCATCAATCTATAATTTGAATAATTTGGCTTTACAAATTGGACATCTCCATTTTCTCGGATTAGATAATTCTAGCATCATTAAATAATTTTCCAAAGAGAAACATTAAATATGATTGCAGTAGATTCCCCTAACAGGAGTAACCATCAAAGTAGAACATAGACAACATAATAAAGAAATAGTTTGTTTAATTTATTTAATACCTGTCGATGAAATGTAATTCATTTAAAGTATAATAAAATCTTATGCTTATTCTACACTCATCCAATTTTCTTTAGATAAGATAGTTTTTTCAATAAGTTATTTAGCTGAATATTATTTGGTTTTGTAAGCAGCTATATAATGTAATTGTTCACTTTAGATTCTATATTTTCTTTTCTATTCCATACCAGGAATTGTTTCTTTTATCAATAATGAGCATTCTTCATTTTATGGAATTGTACATATTAATTTTTCATCTTTACGCTTATGTTAACAACTTTATTAAGCTAATGGAATGAATTCAGCCACTTTTTTATTATTAATATGTAATTCTCCTAAATCCGGCCAGGTAATTTCTTCTGCTGATAAAGGACAATCCAATCTAATACATCTAACATCGATTTTATTTGTATCTGATTTAAATTTAATAGTTTTTGTGCTAGTCAAACCAGTTTTCTTAAACGAGAATGGTTCTATAATAACTTGTATCACTTCGCAAAATTAGTCCATATTATATAAAGTACATCTTGGACATGTAAAATTCTTAACATATCTTTCATCATAACTTTTATCTAAACAATTAACATGAAAATGCTTTTCACATAATTGACATTTTACTATCTATTTATAGTGTAATTAATTTCCGCAAAAACAGTGATCACAATTTGGAGATTATGTTTATCTTAAATATTTCTTCTTTATTGTACTACATACTTCTTCCATATTTTATTTTTCAACATCCATTCCTTTTTATTATTCCACTTCTATTGAAGCATTTTAAATTTATGTACTCTCTTAACTTACTTATAATTCTTCCAATTCTTTCATCATTTTTACTTCCTTCTCTAATAATACCATCTCTTGCAATTTCTCTATTTGTTATTCAAAATATAGATGTATTAATTCATTAATATTCTAAATTGGCTCATCTAATTATGGTTATTATCTTGCTATATGAGGATCCAATCTGAGAAGACTTTGGAAATATAATTATTAGACTGAATTAGGCTTTTAGTCCTTAAATAATTTCTCAAAATAAAGTATTTAACCTATATCTGATGTTACTCTATTAATTATTGTTGGGAGTGCTTATTTTAGCTATTTTTGAAATGCTTCTAAGTCTTTTTGCAATTACTATATTTTCATTATTTTCATTAAAATATTTGGTCAAATCAAATAAATAAATTTTAAAAACCCAAAAGTATGGAAATATTTGCCAAATTTTTGAATGTGTATAGATTCTTTAATTAATCACTGTGTACACATATTTTTGTATAATTCAATAGTTACATAATGTAATTTTGAATTAATAAAAATTTTTTATATTATTCCAATCATCTTTTTTCGATTCATAAGAAACCAATATATTTTTATCTAAAACTATATTAATTATGACCTAGTTGTTTAATTGAATTGCTATTAAAGTATTAAACAAGCATTAAAAACAATAAAATACATTTCATAATTAAATTCTTAGAATTCTTAATCATCTAGCTTGTATTGTTATTTTTTATGTTTTTTATATATGTAACTTAATTTTCTCCATTATTTTTTATTTTTATTCTCATCATTATTGTTAAATTAAAATTATTAAACAAAATAATTGATCCTTGAGATGGATGTATATTATTTCAGTCATTTTGATATTAATTTAATTAAAAATTCTAACGATATATTATGTCTGAAGAGCTTGTAAGATTATAAACAATAGAGTTCAAGTAAGAAATAGAGAAGAGATATGCTAAGAGTCGTCACAATCATAATTACGTATTTGAAAGAGAAGGGAATGATTTTTCAGATGATGATTCATTAGATTCTTTGAGAAATATTGGATTATACAATTTAAGCAAACCTATTCGCAATAAATCCATGGAAACAGAACGTACCATGCCTAAGACTAGCAAAACATTATTAATACGGCTTCTTAAACCTAAAAAACAACCATCAGTCAATGAAAATCGATCCAACAATACATCACTTTATAAGTCAAGATCACAAAGCAAAAATGGGACCACTCGACTTCGCACTGAGTATTATGTTTTATTTTTAATCAGAGGTTCAGTCCTTCGAGAATCAAAAAATGTAACCTTAATCTCTCCCAAAATTCCAAAGAGTCCTTTGTACATTCAAGTAGATAATTTGATCAAATCAGCAAAGAATTAAAATCTTTACAAACTAAATAATTACTCTATGGCTTTGTGATTTATAATTTAATAATTAATGTCATCAAAAATTAAGCAGCCCACTCTCCTTTCAAAAGTGCATCCAAAAGTATTATATAATACATAAGAGTACAATTGTAAATCATCGAATATTTAGATTCAATGCTCGTGTTGTTAAGGTTTATAGTCCATTCGAATATATGAATTACATAAAGCGTAGATAAGAATACTTAAACAAATAGAAAGAGCTTCTAGATAATCTTTAATTAAGTAAAGAAAATTATGAAAAATTAACATTCTCTGTAAAACAAATTGGAGTGGTTGATGATGATGGAAGATTTGGAACATAAAGTCAGCGTAGATATTTGTTAAAATCGATGGAATCATCAAGATAACAAAAATCTGAATCAATATAATATCCTTAAACAGAAAGAGCCTAGTATTAATTTAGAGCCAAAGCTTTACCAAGCAGTAGAAAAGAAAAATTTAGATTTTCTCCTTAATCAACTGCTAAGTTCTTTCTTTTGCCAGAAAAATAGGAAATTAATATAGAAACTAAAAATAGTCCAATAGATAAAATTATCAAACGATCAAGATAAAAAAAAAGAATTCCATTAAGTCAACCATTACCTCCAGAAGTTATATTTGCTAAAAGTTAACCAAATCCAAAATATTCCTCATATAGTAGATAACTTCAAGAGCTTTAAACAACCGTCGAATTTAATAAATTCCTTTGATCTTAATTTGTTATTACTCATTCCTTTTATTTATTAATTCATTGTTCAAATATAATTTATTTATTTAGTTTTTATAACTTCATTTCATAATTGATCTATATCAATTCATTTTTAGTACTTTAATAATCTAGTTGCTCTTAGATAAATGACAAATTCTAATTTTATTTACATTGATTTTTCACATCATTTATTAATAAAATGGTAATTTTATAACTTTTTATTTGAATACTTCAAAAAATTAATAAAAATATTAATCTTTTTGATTATTATAAGAAGCATATCTACTACACAGCGAATTAGAAATTCAATTGTAAATTTTAGATACATAAGTAAAACTTCTAATTTATTTTTAATTAGTTTATGAACTTAATTAAACACTTTACATTTATATTTATGTTTTTAACAACTTTGTGCTTTTTATTTAGTTTTCCATTTTATCATACATTTAATTCATAATTTATAAAAGCTCTACTTTTGCAAGAAAATTATTTATTATAAAATGCTAAAACATTTTGCAAAAGGTTTTATCTAAAAATATAAATTTATAATTCACACCAATCGGTCTTAATATACACACTACAAATAATATTCATTTTAATTTATTTGAGTATTTTATATTAAGATTTCCTTTCGATGAATTTCTTTTTCATAAGCTTTTTAATAAGATTCCATTTTCTCAAATGATATTAATTGGAAATAAATTCAAAATATATAATCCAAAATTATAAAAAATAGAAATACTTTTAATATCAAAATTTTTGTTTTAAAATAAACAAAAATACGATACAATTTAAAAGCAAGTTATTACATAAAAATAAAAGGAGAATAAAAACTAAAAGCTAACTTTATCTATGCTCCAAAAGAAACTGAAGAATTTATTAGTTTAATATTTCATCTATTCCTTCATTGTTTGAATATCAAATTAATTTAAGATATATTACTTTTATAATTATTAAATATTATTATAGTATTCTTAAGGTTTTAAATGATATATGGAAAAAAAGATGATGATTTTCACAATGTATTATGGTTTTATATAAAGATTATTGGATCAATTAATATTAAAATATTATTTAAAAATTAAATTTTTAACAATCATTTAGAGTTTAATTAAGATATTTTAGACCAAGGTTTTCGATTCATAAATAATTTTAAAAGGCTAATTATTAATATTTATAGATATACACATAGATACCTACTCATTAATTGAAATCTATGATCTCTTCAAAATTAACAACATTGCATACAAGAATCTTTTTATAAATTCAAGTCTTTTTCAGAAATACTTTTTTTTTTGATCTCATCTGATGATAATTCTAGAATAATTAATGAATATACTCAGCTATTTCTTAATACTTAATTCTGAAGATGTTCTAATAGAATTTTAGAGTTTGGCTTCAAATTTGCTAATAAGATTAATGTATTAATCAAATATTCTTGTAAATCTTTCAATGCTAGACCAGTAATCAATTATCCATACACAAATTGGTGAGGTTTCCTTGGTAATTTGATTTCTTTGTATTTCTATTAATCGATCAAGCGGAATATCTGAGTCAGTGACAAAGGTTGGAATTTGAAAAAAAGGCTCACTTTCAGTCAATTTGGTTAATGTGTCTAACTCTTTAAAAGAAATAGTATTAAGGTGTTAAACAGTAGCACTTGTTATGATATGCTTGGATACACTAGAGGGTCGATATTGGAACTTAGTTGCTGCTTTAGGAGACTTTTCTTTCCTGACCCAACTTAACGAGTGGCAACAATATCAGTTGGTTGATACTCATTCTGTAATAGAAGCTCTCTCCAAATCTCGTGATACTTTTCATATGAAACTTTGAGTGCATGAAATTCTGAGGTTGTATGCTATATGTAGTTACTCAACTGATTTACTTATAATTACTATTCAAGAGTGAGAAGTTCTTATCCATCATTCATTTTAGTATCACAATATTGCTGTAAGAGATGATTCAACCTAATTATACTTTCTTTAAGCATATATAATAAATATATATTTTAATGTAATTGCCCACTCGTATCATCGATGGTCTTTTCCTTGGAGATTAGGGCGCAGCCCATGTAAATGTGATCTAAAACATGAGGATTTAGAATTCTTGGTGATTAACAAGATAACTAAGATAATTAATTGTGCTGCTAAACATATTCCTAATCATTGGGAATCTATTGGAATTGAATATTTATCTTACTATTGGTTAGAAAGTGAAACTTAATTTCCATTTGATTACAATCGCTGTTTTACTTTCATAAATGATGCTCTTAATTCAGGAGAGGCTGTTTTAGTCCATTCAATCAAAGCCTAAAATCGGTCAATTTTTGTGATTGTTTTATATTTAATCCGCAAGTATTGCATTCAATCTTATTTTTAGATTTAAATGGACATTATAAAAGACTTTACAATATATATATAATCTAAGTAATCAATTAGAAATTAAATCTAATGTTTATTAATAACTAATCACTTATGAAAAGCTGCTTCATCTCTTAAACCTTAGCAATAATTGGGATATTGCACATGATGATGAAGAAAAATTAGCAAGGAACACATACCTCAATAGTTAGAGAACATATTCAAGTGAACCTAAGAAAAAAAAAGAAATCGGTCTTAGGAAAGTTAAATGGAATAAAACTTTAGTTTCTCAACTCATTCCACCTTATTGTTAAATGTAGATATATTTAGCATAATAAATATTAGAGAATTTAAAAAATATCATACACCTCAACCTAAATTTCAATAATCATAAACATCTATTAAACTCAAAATCTAAATCGGTGATTATGATTGGATGAATAAAAAATTGACTTTGAACTAAATTGTTGATGAATAATTATAAAGAAAATTGAATCTATTTAGTATTAAATCAGATTGTTAGACAATCAAACCAATTGCAAGACCAAGTACAGCACCTTCAAAAAGATTGTTAAAAGATAAAGTATTAACAAATTCTCATAGATTATTATTTAAGCAATCATGACTTATTTAATTAAACCTAAATTCGATATAAACGATATTATGATAAAACTCTAACTCTTAAATGGATTTTTTTTAAATAAGATATTATACTTTTGAATTAAATAATGGCTGATATTTTAATACTTATCATACTCATAAAGATGGGAAATCCTTGTCATCCAATTGAATTCCTTCTTCCTAAAAAAATTAATTAGTAATTATTACTTATTATCTTTATTAAGGTTTCTTTTCTTATCTATCATCTCCCTTTCTATTTTTATCTCCTCTTCTTTAATCTCTTGTGTTGTTATCTCTATTTTATCTATCATTTTATGGTCTATCTTATCTGTCTCCTTTATATCCTCCTCTATTCTATCTATCTCCTCTATCTTATCTATCACCTCTATCACCTCTATCTTATCTATCACCTCTCTCTTTTCTATCTCCTCTCTCTTTTCTATCTCCTCTATCTTATCTTTCTCCTCTTTCTTTTCTATCTCCTTATTCTTAAGTTTCAGTTTCTTATTATTATTATTATTATTATTATTCTTATTCTTAAACTGGTTCTTATTTATCTTATTATCTTCTTTCACCTCTTCTTTCATTTTTTCTTTCAGGTTGTTATGTTTCATTTGTGAATCCTAAATATTCAGCAGCTTATGTATTCAACTCGCTTCTGTAAGTTTATTATTATCTGGTTTTTTTTTATTTTTATTCTTATTATTTTTTTTCATCAACTTTTGTTTTTACGACAAAAAGTTTTTCCTTTTTCAATGCCTCTTCATCAATTTACTTGACTACTTGAGGTTTAGTCTCTGTCTATTTGAGAACATCTTCAACATTCTAAAATAAATATAATATATATTACAGCTCCTCTTTGTTGATAATAATCAGCAAGAGTCTTTTCAGGAGCAGGAGGTTACACTGGTTATGTGGTTTATTCATTTTATTATTATTATTAGCCATCTTAAGTCTTTGTCTCTTTTGCAACATATTTATCTTCTTTGAGGTCATCTTTGTAATTTCCCCAATTATTTCTGCCGCCACCTTCTTTTCTTTATTCTTTGCCTCTTCCAGTACCGGATTATCTATCTTTAGGATGTGGCTCGGCAGGAACACCTTTTTATTTAGGAGCTGGATTATCATGTTTGGTATTTTCTTTTTGTACTTACTCAACTGGGATTACCTATTCCTTGTTGTTATTATTTTTCTTAGACTTTTTCTATTATTATTCAGGGACTTCCTCTGTGTCGGAGAAGTTGAGTACGTTGAATAAATTATTGCTCATAATGATTTGAAAATTTATTTAATGTTTTCACCTTAATTACCAAGAATTAAATTATTTCAACATATAATATATTTTAATATCAATTTTATTTTCTATATAAAATATTATTATTAATATTATATAATGAACTTCATAAAATAAAATTTTTTTTCTTGTCTCTCTCAAATTCTTAACAACTATATAATTTCACTTTAATAAACACAATCACCATATAATTTTATAAAAACATAAATAATTGAAATTAAATATTTGTTTTAAATTAATTTTCCTTTCTTAAATCTCTATAAATAACACCTTCAAATTGTTTAATGAAATATAATTATGATAAAAAACTATTTTAAATATAATCCATTATACCTCTCATTCTGATTATAAAAGTATTATAAATTAAATTATTTGGTTTTTATTAACGAATTTCCTGTAAAGAAAGCGTGTTGAGATTTTGAGACCATCAAATTTAGTTAAAATTTATTGAAAGCAAGTGATTTCTTTAAAAGTTTAATAAAAAATAACTAATTTCTATAATTTTACAAAATTTAGATTTGCAACTACTTAAGAACTCTCTCAGAAAGAATGATATATTAGAGAGCATGTCACTTATCGATGACCCTAACTAGAAATTACCAATCAGTATAAAAATCTTGGTTAATGAATAAAATAAGTATTAATATATTATTTTTTAAATGAAATTGGTGTTGAATTGAAACTTATTAAATTAGTGATAAGAAATAGAAAGAATATAAATAAATAATGTTATTTTAATAGAAATAAATTTTTATGTAGAAAATATTATGAAGTTTTGGATTTTAATTAATTATATTTGTGTTTCATTTTGTGTGTATAATCATGAGAATAATTTTAAAATACCTATTAGTAGTTTTAAGAAATGAAAGTTTAATTTTCTTTAAAAAATTATCTTAACTGATTATAATAGAGATTATCAATAAATAAATAATAAATATAATGGTGATTAATTTTGAGGAAGGTAATTTACAGATGTTTATATGATGATGAGTGAAAATATCAAAATCAACAACTTCAACATGTAAAAAAATAAAGTAAAAATTTTATATAATTATAAAATCAATTTGTATTATGTTAATTGTAGGTTAGCTTTTTGTAAAGAGTTGTTGATTCATTTAATTCATCAATCTAAAGCACTACACTGCTATAATAATTAATTCTTTTTTACTATCATTTATTATTCTTAAATAAAATATTTTTACTGCATAATATGAATAAAAGATACGATCAAATATTATTGCAAATAGAAAGAATGATTTGAAATTTATTAAATATTATAAACTCTTCAACTTGGACAAGATGGGTTGCTGTCAAAATAGGGTTTTGCTGCAGTATTAGCATAAAGGAAATCATAAATCCTAAACTAATCCTTATAAAATAAAATTGGAGCCAATACTAATTGCTGTTATTGGAGATTCAGACAGAATGGATATGATGGATGATTTATTCATAATATAATAGACCTCTATCAAAGAAATACAATCTCCAAATAATTTAAAAATGCCTTCAGAATCAGTCATAATAGATTTCAGATCTGGCACATCATTGGCAAGTCCATAAAGACAAAAATCAAGTAAGAACCTTAATTAGAAGTTTCTTGAAATGTTATGATTATACTAATAATATAAAATATATGCTCAAATTAAATTAACAGAAACATATGAGCACAAATCAAACAAATTTTAGTGAGCATTAGCGTCAAGGAAGTAAAGATTCCTATTCAAAAATACACACACCAATAAAGCGAAAATTATCTGAATATGTATTTTAGAAATAAAGCTCATATGCATAAATACACAAACCTGAAAGACAAAAACAAAAATCAACCCCTGATATTTTATAGCTACTTAAAAAATATTAAAAATGTCATACTAATTAATCTTAACATCAACCTCCACAACAAAGGGATAGTGTGAGCAATCAATAAATAAAAAAAAATAAAACAGTCCATAATAATGATGCGTCACCTATTAGAGTTAGTTAAGAAGCTTTACCATTAAAGAACATAGTGATTAATAGAAAGAGAACAAGTGTTAGTGATAGAGATATTACTCTACTTAAGTTATAAGAATTAAAAAAGAAAATATAAGAAAAAGTTCCTAATCCTCTTGAAATTTTAGGTCCAGAAACTAATCCAATTTCTAACAGAATAACATTTTAAGCTTCTCTTTAAACAGAAGAGTCTAAATTAATTTAAAAATCTATAGATACTCCTGGAACTGCTTAGTTTATGTAATCTAATAGAGATGACAATGTATAAGAACCAAGAAACCCATTTGAAAGAACAAATTCTTTTTAAGATATTTAAATTATCGATAATTCAATATCACTCTAAAAAAATATTGAATTATTTTTTTAAAAAAGGAAACCTTCTTGTTGTGAAGATAATTTTAAACCTGTTTAAAAAACATAATAAAATTGTAAACCATATTTTGAATCAAATAAAGGAGAAGATTTACAAAATACAAACTTTACAAATAGACTAGAATGTCGAAAGATTATGATTATATTAGATTAAGATAAAGAAAAAATATTGGAATAAATAGCTTTAAATCCTCTTGAAATTCATAATTCTCCTACTAGTAGTGTTTGGGATAAAGCATTAAAAATTGATAGATTAGATGAATAATTAGGGAAATAAAAAACAGAAGAATCTTTAAACATCAAATGCCAATAAATCAGATCAAAAAGAGGTAGTATCAAAAATGAAAATACACCTTATTGGAAATTGAGAGACTTAGAATAAAAAAAGAAAAAAAAATGATTTTTTATAGAAATTCTCTAAATAGATAATTACTATTAAAATAGAATTTATACTGGTATATATCTATTTTTATTAAAAATTTGTCATCATTAAATTAAAATCATTTAAATATAATAAACTTTTATTCGTTTCTAATATTTTCTTTGAATTGAAAATAATTTATAATTTTATGTTTCTCTTCTGAACCTTAATAAGTTAATTCCTGTTTATTTAATTCTTAATTTAAGATATTACATAAAATATTAGAAAACTTATTAAAAACTAAATTAATACTTTCTTACATTTCATCTATGGGTCTAATATTGTTTAAAATTAAGTAACACTTACTAAAATAAAATTCTCCTAAATGAATATTTTAAATACTCCATTGGATGCACAGAAATGAGCATTTAATTATGAAGATAAGATTGGGTGAATAATTTAGAATTCATTTTATATTAAAAATTTCTAAATCCAAACTTGATTGGAAAATTTGTTGAAATTTTATCTTTTATTTTAGAGTGTCTTCATACATATTAAGGTTAAAAGATAGTTTTTTAAGATTTAGAGTCATCTATTCTTGATATACTAATTAAAACATTCAAATTAAATAACTTATTTATATGCTTTTAGATGCATATTTAAAATGTTAAATTAATAAAATTTTAAAATTTAATATGCTCAAAAAATAATTATTAATTAACAATATTTAAAATTATCAAACTCATATTTAATAACTAATTAAGTAATTCTAATTCTAGATGACTATCCATTTACCATTAGTTGATGAAGTACCATTTATTTTTATATTATTTTGTTTATCAGACTCTTTAAATAATTCAAAATCATTATTTTTGTTTTTTCTAAACAAATAAACAATATCACCTTGCTTGCAAACTCCTACATTTTACTTTTCGTTATATTACATAGGAAATAAATAATGATCTGGTGATGGTTACGTCTTAAAAATTAATTTTTCATTTTATTTTTTTCCATCTTTTACAATGAATTAAAGCAAACCATTATATTGTTATTAAAATAATATCTCTTCTTCGCCTGTATATAAGATTCTACATCCATAATTTTCTAAATCAATATTAGCAATCTCAATTAAAGAATTATTTCCTTGAACTCCCCCCCATACAATTAGTTTTCCGCCCGCCTTTTCTTTCTTTTCTTTCTCTTGTTTAGAACAAGTGATCATTTTAGTTTGAGAAGCATTAAGACTAATTCCATAAACTGTATTTTTGTGTACTTCTTATTTCTCACTAATAAATTTTATATTCTTTCCTGGCTTTATATCCCATTTTGCAACACCGCCATGTTGGTTTCCAGTATATAATATTGTTTTCTCTTGATTTGTAATCATGCAGGTTATTGGTGATTTTTATTAACATGTTTGTAATGTCCATATATTGTTATTTGATTACTAATACATGCAAATACTACAGTCTTTTTCTGGTTCACCTCCTGAAAATAATATGTTTTACTTTTTAATAAATTCTAAACAATTAATCTTGGGCAAAGGCCCTTTTAATTTATCAATTTGAGTCATTTTTCCTTCTTCAAATTTGAATATTTTAATTAAATTTTGATCACTGACAGCAATAAGTGTGTCATCTTGACTAAAACACAAACTTTCTATTTATTATTTTTTGAATTCAACTCTATATTTTTCTTGCAATTATTATTGTTTAACTTAAGAATTTGATTCAAGTTGAAGGTCTTACAGAATACTATATTGATTTTAACTATATTCACTTTTATTATTTTATATTTCACTTATTTAAATAGTTTATTTATCCAATTCTGGATTCTATTAATTAATCGAATTTGATTTTTATTAGATTTATTGTATTTTATTTTAAAAACTAACTTCATCAAGATTAAACTTCCTCTTAATGTGCTCTTTGAACATTTTTATCATTTATTCTTTTTCAGAGTTTACAATATTAACCTATGCTTTATATTCAGATTAATTATTTTCGAAATGAGTTTTCTCAGAAAAAGCTGAAGAATTATTAACTTATTCAACTTGTACGTCATTTTCTTCTGGTTCACATTTATCCAACTTCTAGTATATTTTGTATGATTAACTAGATTATTCATTTATTTATTCAAAGCTTTCCTCTTTTCGTTCCTCGTATTTTTCCATATCCAAATATACTGCTAGATAAGTATCTAAGGTTATTTTTTAATTCATCTAAAGCAAAAAAAAAGATTGAAAATATTTTTATATTATAATAAACTCTAATTCTATTAAAAAGTTTAAAATGAACAACTCTAATTCTATTAAAAAGTTTAAAATAAACTTAATCATTTAATATCAGATATATAATTATAAAAATCAATTAATTTCTTTTTTTTTTAGAAATTATTTAAGATAGAATGATGAAAAATTAATAATTGCCTTATAATTGAATAAATAATAAAAAAACCACATTTTTAAAAATAATTGATATATATTTCTAAAAATAAATAGAATAGATTTAAGTAGACACACCTCACTAGTGAGATGTTAATGCTATTTATATACAAACAGACAATCAAATTCATCAAGATTTTTAAATCTTATAAAAAATATGTTTTTAAACACTAAAGAAGAGAGAATTTAAAAATGATTAATTGATTTCTTTTTTAAATATAAATTTACTTTTACTAGCATTAATAAAGGAAATGATCTAAAATTTTAAATCATTAAATTTTCATAAACAACATAATAGATTTTAAGATTATAAGTATTTTAAGAAATTTTGAACAATATTAATATTGATTATATGAATACATTTAAATTTGGAAAAGAATTAATAAAGTAATATATTCTCGTTCTTAATACAATATATGATGATTTGTATCTTGTAATAATTATTATAAAAATGAAGTATTAAAGTGATTATTAGTGCTGATTGATGCCTTAAATAAATTTTTAATTATGATAAGATTCACTTCCAAATTCAGATTCGGAGCAAGAGCTAATCCATATTTAAAGGCATAAAAAACATTAAAGGTAGACGGAAAAGAATATAAATTCTTTAGTTTACCAGCTTTAGGTGATTCAAAATTAAGTAAGTATTAAGATGTATAATGTATAGATCATTTACCATATTCAATCAGAGTATTGTTAGAATCAGCAGTTCGTAATTGTGATGAGTTTGCAGTGACATAAAAAGATGTTTAAAATATCTTGAATTGGGAAACAAATGCTCCAAAATAGATAGAAATTCCATTTAAACCAGCACGTGTCATTTTACAAGATTTTACAGGAGTGCCAGCAGTAGTAGATTTGGCAGCAATGAGAGATGCTATGAAGAGATTAGG
>JPFM01000113.1:77957-125126 GCA_000733375.1 Paramecium sexaurelia | reverse complement strand
CTAAAAATGCTGTTGAAAAAGGATTAAAAGTCAAACCATATATTAAAACTACTCTCTCTCCAGGATCTAATGTAGTAACTAAATATTTAGAAGAATCTGGTGTTAATAAATATCTTGATTAATTGGGATTTACTACAGCCGGTTATGGTTGTATGACATGTATTGGTAATACTGGAGAATTAGATAATGAAGTTGCTGATGCCATTAAAAATAAAGATTTAGTTGCTGCTGCTGTTCTCTCAGGAAATCGTAACTTTGAAGCTAGAATTCATTAATAAGTTAGAGCAAATTATCTTGCATCTCCACCTTTGGTTGTTGCATATGCTTTAGCTGGTACTGTTAATATTGATTTTGATACAACACCTATTGGAACTGATAGAAATGGAAAAGCAGTCTTTTTGAAAGATATTTGGCCAACCAGAGAATAAAGTAGCAAAGCTGTAGAATAAGCACTTAAGCCATAAATGTTCAGAGATATCTACTCTAAAATTGCTTAGGGAACTGAAAGATGGAATTAATTGAAAGTAAATAAGACTGATCTTTATTAATGGAAACCTGAATCTACTTATATTCATAATCCACCATTTTTCTAAACAACAGAATTAAATCCAAAACCAATTTAACCAATTAAGAATGCTTATTGTCTTTTGAATTTAGGTGATTTCATTACTACAGATCACATTTCACCAGCTGGTTCAATTTCTGAGAACTCTCCTGCTGGTAGATATCTTAAAAGCAAAGGTGTCACCAAGAAAGATTTTAACACTTATGGTGCTAGAAGAGGAAATGATGAAATCATGGCTAGAGGTACTTTTGCCAATACTCGTATCATCAATAAATTGGTTAGCAAAGTTGGACCTTAAACTGTTTATGTTCCAACTGGAGAAGTTATGGATGTCTTTGATGCTGCTGATAAACATATGAAAGAAGGAAATCAAACTATTGTTTTAGCTGGTCAAGAATACGGTTCAGGAAGTAGCAGAGATTGGGCAGCAAAGTAATTATATATATTAAATTTCTTAGAGGACCATATTTATAAGGTGTTAAATGTGTAATTGCTCAATCATTTGAAAGAATCCACAGATCCAATTTAGTTGGAATGGGTATATTGCCACTTGAATTTGTTAAAGGAGAAAGTGCTGAAACCCTTGGATTAACTGGAAAAGAATAATTCACCATCAATGTCAACGAAAGCAATTTAACTGTTGGCTAAACATACACTGTTGAAACATGTAATATTTAAATTTGTATTTTTTATAGCCAACGGTAAGAAATTCTAGGCTAAATCCAGATTAGACACTGAAGTTGAAATAGAATATTATAAACATGGAGGAATCTTATAATATGTGTTAAGAAAACTCGTCAAAGCATGATATATATATATATATGCATTCAAATAATATAAATTACATTCTCAAAATGTTTTCAAATTCAATAAATTTGATACTCCGTTTCCAGTTGGAACCCATGTAATATTAGGACTTTTGGCTAAGGTTTCAGCTATATGTTTGGCAGTTTCTAATTTCTTAATTTCAATCTAGGCTATTGGATGTATAATATTAATGATTTACCTGTTCCATAAGATTTAACTGCTTCATTAATCAATCTTGCTGCTTCTGATTCTCCTTCAGATAGAATAACTTTTGCATTCTTTTCTTCTTCATCTCTTAAGACAATAAATTTTTATCTCTCAGCCAATTATTATGCCACTTGTTTAGCTTCAATAGCTTATGCATATTCTTTCATAAATCCCAAATGAGTAATTGAGACATCTTCCAATACAATTTTGAATTCCTTTGCTCTTTCAATCAAACCTTCTTTTATTTCTTAAGATATCTTTTCTCTCATTTTGATCAATTGATCTGCATCATATTATGCCACAACTGCTTTCAAGACTTCATTTGCAATAGATGGAAGAATCTTCTCTTCATAATTTAAACCTATTGTTCTAAGAAAAAGTATTATTTGTAAATCTACTTATAAATTTCAGGTAAATATTATTCAATTGGCTTGTGAAGCATTCTGATAGCTATGTCAACTGTTTACAAATCTTTTGTACCAGTGTGAGATGCTACAGTTTTTGGTTAGAGACGCACTTCAGCCACAATTGGTGACTATCAAAATTGTAATGCAATTTATATACTTATATGACAGGAATAAAAAAGTGCATTCCTTCTCCATAGACAGATTCTTTGACTCCTTAAAATCGATCAAAAATTAATCCTCTCTATCCACCGTCTACTGTATAGAAGAAGGATTTAAATAGTACTCCACCACCTACAAGTAGGGATCCTGCTGTTAAGATGAGATTTGCAGCTCTTTCCATTTTTTAATAATTAATTATGGAGAAAAATTAAATTAAATATTTAAGAATCTAATTGATTATTGAATAATAGTTGAGTTCATTTAAATTTTAGATAAGTAAGTAAGTATTGATTTTATATTTAAAATTAATAACATTGATATAAAATTCAAGGAAATAAAATATTAACATCCAAATCGAATTTTAATAATTTAATATATGGATTAAACTAAAGTGAAGAAATCTGGAGGATTCGAATCTATGGGATTAATTCCAGAACTTTATAGAGCTATCAAGAATTAGGGTTTCAATGTTCCTACTCCAATTTAAAGAAAAGTATAATGAGAATTTTATATAAAAAATAGGCAATACCATAAATTTTGGCAGGACGTGACATAGTAGCATGTTCAAAGACAGGATCTGGTAAAACAGCAGCCTTTTTAATTCCTATGATAAATAAATTATAAACTCATAGTACTGTAGTAGGTATTAGAGGATTGATTCTTCTTCCAACAAGAGAATTAGCTCTATAGATAGCATCAGTTTTAAAAGGATTATGCAAATTTACAGACATACAATATTCGATAATGGTGGGAGGACATGGTTTTGAAGGATAATTTGAGAGTTTAGCAGCTAATCCTGACATTTTGATTTGTACTCCTGGAAGAGTATTGTAGCATTTATTGGAAGATAGATTAAAATTATCAAGAGTTTAAATGGTAATTTATGACGAAGCTGATTTTTTATTTGAAATGGGTTTGGCAGATCAACTAAAATAAATCTTAACTCATCTTCCTTCATAAAAGTAATCTTTAATGTTTTCAGCCACTATTCCGGAATAATTGAGTATGTTTGCTTCAGTTGGTTTAAAAGATTATGTGTTTTGCAAATTGGATAAGGAGTTTTAATTACCAGATTCAATGTAATTGCATTTTTTATTTGCAGCAAATGAGAATAAATTAAGTGCTTTGATATACTTGATTAAATAACTTGAGGATACTTGTTTGATATTTGCATCAACTAGATTTTTAGTAGACATGCTTTCATATGCATTATCGAAATTTCATATATCATCAGTTCATGTTTATGGTAAAATGGATTAATTGGATAGGAAGGAATAATTGGAGAATTTTAAAAGGAATTAAGTGAAGGTGTTGATCGTTACAGATTTAGCAAGTAGAGGTATAGATCTACCATTTGTGGCAAATGTGATACATTACGATTATCCGTCGAATCCAAAAATATTTATACATAGATCTGGACGTACAGCAAGAGCAGGTAAAGCAGGTTATGTATATGCTTTAATATCATCAGAAGAGATATTATATATAAAAGAAACAATGATTTATGTAGGTAGGAAATTAGTAAATGAAGGGGATGTTAGTGATCCCGCTTTAGCATTTTATGGTAATATTCCTATAGAGTTGTTGATGTAAAATTAGGAGAGGTTGAATGATTTGAATGATGATATAGAATTCTAGAATTATAAGGAGATAGCTACAAGAGCCAATGAGAAGTTTCGTAAGACAAGAGGATCTGCAAAAAAGGTCAAGACAAATATTGATACAAGTTTGGTTCATCCTTTATTTAAGGATAAGATATAGGTTGAGGAGGATACAAAAGATATGTTGAATTAGATTAAAAATTTCAAATCTAGTTAGAGTGTGATTGAGATTAAGAAGTTTGAGCAGAATTCAAAATCAGATCCTTTTATTAAAGCTGTATCTCATTTGAAAGATGTTTAAAAACGTAAACCTCTTCCAAAGATAGAGTTGAAAGAGTAGCCAAAATCATTGAATATAGAAAATTTTATGGATTAAAAATTCTTTATTCCCACATAAAGGGATCCAACAAAAAGATCTGAGTTTGAGGATTTACATAAGATTACTGTGGAAGATATAAATCCTTTTGTTATATCTGATGAAACAGATGCATTGAGAAAGAGAAAATAAACGGTTTGGGATAAAGATAAAAAGAAGTACGTGAATTAAAAGGGAAATCAATAATAAGATAAGGAAGATCGCGGTATGAAGATAGAGAAAGGGAAACAAAATTTTAAGAAATGGCAGAAGCAGACAAGTATATAATTGCAGAATGTTGGTGAAGAAGAGGTAATTATTTAGTTGAGAATTTAGGATAAAGATATGGTTTCGAGAGCTAAAGAGTTATTTAAGAGAAGATAAATGAGAGGGAAAGGATATTACTTTAATAAAGAAGAGGGCCCACAATAGAGAGGAGGTAGATAAGAAATAAAGAGACCAGAGTAATTATTGAAAGTAAAGAAGTTGTATTATTTATATTTTAGTCTAAAAAAATAAAGAAGAACTTAAAATTAAAGAATATGGAAAAAGGTAAACGTAGATAGATAGAGAAGAAACATAGAAACAATAAATTGTGATTAATAAATATATTTTATTATTATGGACGGAAAGAAAGTTTTGGTAGCAGATGATGAGCCCTTTGCTCAGAATTTGTTAAAAATGCTCTATGGAGCTCTTAAAGTTGAATGTGTATTAGTATCTAATGGGAAAGAAGCACTGGAAGCTTATTAAAAGTCACCAAATTTTGCTCATGTTTTAATGGATATTCATATGCCAGTTATGGATGGATATGAGGTAAGAAAGTAATTTAATTATTAGTCAACGAAATAAATAAGAAATCATGAGAAAGCCAAAGGTCTGCCTAAATGCAAGATAATAGGATTGAGTGGAGGTAATAATAAATAATGATTAATTAAAATTCAGATGGAGACCCTAAGACAAAGACGGCATGTTTAAATGCAGGAATGGATGATCTATTAGTAAAGCCAGTTAAGAAAGAATAATTGTCATAGTATTTGTGATTTACACAACTTATAATTTATTGATTTCTGAAAGCATCTAATATTTTAATTGAAATCGCTTTAAAAATAAAAATTGAAAAGAATAAATAATATTATGATTGCAAATATTGGAATGAATTATCATAATCACCAAAATGGACACCATCCCAAATACGCTTATGCAATATTTTCATGATTAGTTGCTTAAAGTATAAGTTGATTGACCTGACTCTCGGTTGACAATACTTCATGTTCCTTGAAATCTCTCCCTTACAATTTTTTTTTTATTCTTTCAATAACTTCTAATCCTTTCTAATTTTATAAATCATCTGGTATTTCTCTTTCTTCATCTGCAAATTCAAAATAGATTTCCTTCTCCCTTCCACTTTCCTTCCTCTTCAAAGTTTATTATTATTTTCCATCATCGATTATACTACCTCTTCTTTTGGCTTCTGGAATTACTTAAATTAAACTCTTTCCTTAATTATTCTCTTTATCATTTAATTGATTAATCATCTATTAAGGAATCTATTTATGTAAATCAACATTCCTTGCTTCTTTCTTAGGTTTATGATCTTATGCATTCAATAGTCTCCAAGTAAGCAAAGGATCATAAACAAACGAATCTAAAACAGCTAACAAAGATCTAAATTCTTAATTTTATAATACTCTTTGTTTTCCCTTAGCACTCTCATTACAACATTACAAGTATGTCTATATACTCCTTCTATTCCACAAGCTTCCATAGCCTTTACTAACATTCTTGTTAATCTGAATGGAACTCTTTCTGGATATTTCTCTCTTTTCATTGCCACTTCTATAAAATATGTATTAAAATCAATTATTACCAAAACAATCTCCGAAATCTATGTGTACAATCTTACCAGTAAGTCTTTACAACATAAAATTAGATGGATGTCTGTCACCTAATCCTAAAATATAACCAACCATTGACATAGTGGCCAAAGATCTTGTATAATTTATTCTTCTTTCTAACCAAACTTCTGAATTAGGTGATTTTATCCATAAAACCTTTTATAAGTCTTCACCTCTTGTGTTCTCTAAAATATGTCTATAAATTTCCACTTTATTGGGTAAAGGCAAATTCTGATATTAAGGACAAAATTATTCCATTAAAGTACTCTCTGCATTAGGTCTGATAGCATATTTATCTCTATATTCTCTTACTAATTATTGTAATGTATCACAATTCTATACCCATCCTAATAAACCTGTATTATGAGAAAGAGGTATGACTGAGTATCTTGTAATTGTAAGATCTTTTCTTTCTGTCTCTGTATCATTTGTAAGCAAACGATTCACAAGTGAAAATAATTACATCACTCTTTCATCCTATCTTAAGTCTTCATGTCCTTTTAACAAGAAATGATACTCTTTTGAATCATTTCCAAACATCTTAACCTATCTTGGATGTTATTTACTTGATAAAACATCTAATCTAGGAGCAAAACCATTAATTGTAATAAGTTGCTTGTTTGGTTTATATAAACCAGGTATACTAATTTCACAATTTTAAGTAGCTAATAATTTAGGAGACACATTTTCTAAATGAACCTTTTTCATTTTTTCTAAACTTTTCTAAACTTTATGATAGATTCTTGTATAGATATCAAAGGCAACACATAAACAAACTTAATCTTCTGTTCTTAAATATCTTTATAACCATGCTTCAGCTTCAAATATTTCTTATCCATAAGTTTAATGAAATGATATTTCACTCAAACTCTCTAATTTCACTCTCATATTATCATGTAAACCTCTTAAAATTCTCTCAACGTGTGTTTTATTCTTATCTTAAGAAAAAGATGTCCATGCTTCTTGAATACCTTCTCTCCATGCTTCTTTTAATAAAATTGCAGTTCTATTAAGTTCTTCGCTAATAATCAAAGCTTCATTAACAAGGATTGGAGAATGTTTTTTCATATCATCTAAAATCTTTAATACTTATAATCTTTTGATTTAATTTTTGGATTTGCATGCAACTGTTAGGGGATAAATAAGTGCTTAAGGATGTATACGACTGATATGAATTAATAAATCTTATAATAATTGTTGAATGATGGGATTTTGAATTTGAATTCTAGCAAGTATTTAAGGAATAACATCAATCCAAGCAATCACATCTATTTATTTATAATTCTATCTAAATTCATCAGATATAGAAGCTTCCATTCCATATTTAAAAATTAGAGATAGAAGACGTAAAGTATCTTATAAGATATATCTTCCTTTTTTAATATCTCTGCTTCCCAAGGATATGGATTTTAAGAAACCTTTAACAGCAGCAAACACATGTGCATTTATGTATTATCTATTTTCTTATTATTCGATAATTTCAAAATTACATAATCCATAATAATGCCACGCTTTTGCATAAGTGGAATTATATTATAAGGATTCATCAAATTACTTAGTTATTTATTCTAAATCATTTGGCGATTCTGCTCTTTCATAAGCCCATTTTCCAAGAGTGAAAAAAGTCTTTGCTTTTAATTTAGAATCAATAGAACTTATTTATTCTTAATTGGTGAAATACTCTCTCACCTAATCTAAAATTTAGAGTTCCTGTTTAGCATGAACATATTCAAATTACATATTAAAAATATGAAGAGTGACAGGTAATGGAGCTTATCCTTGATTTTAAAATTATTCTTTTAATATTTCTATGGTAGATTTGCATAAAACCATTTTTTATCTCTTCAAACACAACTTAGCAAATTTAATCCAGATGTCAAGATCATTTACTTTAGGTAAATATAATTATCTAGTAGAAAGCAAACGATACCAAACATCAATATCTTTAGGAGCTCCACTTAATCTATCATGCCATATATCTTTTAACTTCTTCTTTCTAATTTCTAATTCATCAAGTAATTTAATATAAGAATATTCTCCTACATTCTCTTATCCTGCTTTCTACACTTTATTTTCAAATTGTTTGATCTCTATAATTTCTTCCATTTCAACTAGTTATTACAATTTCAATACTCCATCCTAAGCTCTATCATATGATTCTTATAATAATCCTGTTACTAAACCATCTAATTTTTCTCTACTCTTTCTTACCTACACTTTTGCTTCTTCTAACTATCCTTTGGATATACAAACTGCTGCTTTCCAAAATGGTTTATCTAAATCTTCAGCATTGACTTATTCATTATACGTAGCCAATTTATCCCATTAGCCGAGATGCATAGCAGCATTAGCGGCTAAATGTGCGATTTCCTTTTATTTAGCATCTTCATTGCTTTTAAAAATATCTTCAGCTTAACTAATCAATGTTTACCATTACATTAATGCATTCAAACACCTCATTTTAGGAACTACAACCAATTTAATTACTAAATCCTTTCTTTAATCATTTTCATATTTCAATTGCTATGATCTATACTCTTATAATGCTTCATCCCATTTCTTTAAACGTTCATAATCTGTATTTTAAACTTAAATTTTTAAGGATTATTTAGCATAAGTTAATAAACCATTTGCTGATTCTTATAATCCTAAATTAGTATACAAAGAAATTAATGATTGAATAGCTTTAGAACTTGCTGTTTCAAATTCGTGTTCTCTGTAATATAGAGCTTTAGCATAAGCCATACATTTTTCAGCTAATTCTCCCAAAGAACTTATATCAATTTATAATCCTTCTTTATCATGCTACATAAATTCTGCTAAGTTTAATATTGTTTAAGAAATCTAAAGGGGAATATTATCTGCCTTAATAACTCTGACTAAATGCTAAACCATTTATTCTTTATGTTTATCATTCAAGAAATACCAAGCTGAATCAAATGCTATATTAAACAATTCATATGCCAAAGTTTAATACATTTCAGCAATTGAAGAACAAGGACTCAACACTAAAAATGGAGATAATTTCAATAGTTCTACACTTGTATTACGCATCCATTCTTACCATTCTTCTTTTAATTTTCTTGACTCTGTATCAAATTTGGCAACTAATTCATCAGGTTCTATTTTTTTATACATTGGAGCATTGGGTTCTATGGTATAATAAGATGTAATCTAAGATGGAAATAACTATTCTATTGCTTTACAATCTTCATCTAAAAGATTATTCAAATCTTCCAAATTTCCATACATTAAAAATATTTCAACCAATTTTTAATATTATTGATGATGTATCTAATATTTTTGAACTTATAGATGAATCATAGGTAAATATACAAGCATGAGATTCTTATGTTATAATATTAAATTCACAATACAATTTAATACTGACTATCGCATTTCTTATTATTATTATGCTTTTGCACTTAAATCAACAAAGTTTAATAAAGAATTAACAATCAAAGATAAGTATTAAACTGTAGTGGGACACTTTCTTGATAAAGACACAAACAAATTTATAATATCTTTACGCGCTTCCAACAAAACACTTGAGACTTCTTTGCTTAATAACTTACACATAAATGGAATAAACATGTGTAATTATGAATCTAGTAAATTCTCTAATAATATATAAATCTTTATTCCTTTTCTAACTAAATCTTTTTCTTCTTCAAATTAACTTATTTCCTAATTTATTAATCTTACTAATGGCTCCACTTTATGTCTTAAATGTTATTTGCTACTTTTTATTAGTGTTTCCATTATTTCTAATCCTATCAAAACTAACTTTGGAGACTCTTAACCTTAACAAAATAACATCACACAAGCAATCACTTGATCTATGTATTGAGGATTGAATTATATTCCACACAAATGAATTACTTTTTATAAAGAAGTCAAAACTTTCTCTCTCATTTCTTCATTCCTTTATAATAAACGAGCAAAAACAGGAATTAAATAATTCAAGTAACTTGCTGTCTTTGCTTTTAGAGTACCAATAATCCACATTATGGTCTCTAATGCTAATTCATGATTATTTGATAATGATGGATCCAATAGGATTTGTAATAATGTTTTAAGTGTTACTTTTGAATAATAATCAATATCATTGAGTTATATAACAGGAACTTATTAAAATAGTTCTTCAATATCTTAAGAATTAATTGCTTAATGATAATGAGATTAAGCATCTAATGTTGACGATTTAGGTATTAGTAAATTACTATTTTAATATAGTAAAGTATCTTAATCAGTTTGCATCTTTAATTTTCCTAAATGTAAAAACATTTTTGTACTAAAATTACCTATTAATATCAAATCTTCGCTATAGCCTCTAACTTCATTCATTAGTTCACTTGATGAAACAGAATTGACAGCATTTTGATAATTTTTTAAAAATTTGAATTTTTATTTAGTAGGGACTCCTTAAACACTTTTATATATGAATGAATCAACAGCTCCTAAATTTCCAAGTAATTTTAAACATTCTTATCTCATTTCTGGAATGGTTTCAGTTCTTATTAATTAAAAGATAACTTCCATTAAATTAGGAAATCGATAATAAGGGAGTACAACAAATCCTGTATTTTTGATAATTAAATTAAGAGATTTAACAGCAGCTTCTCTTTTAAGAGTGGAACTTTTATCTTACATAGCAGTGATTATGATATCAAACACCTCTTTTAAATTAACAAGTATTTCTTAATTTGCTGTTTCGGTTAATTAAGCAAAAGCTTATAATAAATATGAAGTAACAATAGCACTGGTATTTGGATTCTTGAGATGTTTTTATATAACCTTTGCAATATTACTAGTATATGGTTAAACTATTGCACGGCCATGTTTAATTAATGAAGTTAATAGATATAATTTATTTGTAGTTTATTTTTCAGGCTGATTGCTATCATATGTAAGAGTTTAAAGATATTCAAATAAAGTCTTTTTTAAAAATGGGATAATTTCTGAAGGATTTAAAATAGACAAACGGCAAAGTATAGTTAAAGCGATTTCTTATACTTCTGGGATTGGATCATTCATACATAAAAATAGCTTTCTCAAATTATTGGGGGAATTTAAATATGGATCGAAATTTTCATTTAAAGAAGCAAGCATAGTTTATCTGATATCTTATTCAGTATCTGAAATAGCAACATTCATAAATTTATCTAGTATTTCATACATGACATTTTTAGATATCATTTATTAACCCATAGATTTTCCTTTTTTTATATACAATAGACATCCTGCTTTGGCTGTGGCTTTTCTTATGATAGGATTTGAGTTTGCGAGATTGGGTAAGACTGCATCCTTTACAAATATTGCAAGACTATCTTATATATCAAATTAAAAAGTGCTTAATGTTTAGATGGCATCAGCAATAGCTTCTGGAGATTTGAATTCTGTTGATTAAATAGCTTTTTATAAATATCCTTGAAAATCGTTAATGACACTGCTATCTAAATTCTATTATCTGGGATTTACAAAATTGATAATTTTTCTGAGAAGAATTGCTGCAATAGTTTATAAAAGTTTAGATTGAATCAAATCAGATTATCCTGGTAATTTGCATAATTGATTTAAGAACTAGACTGATTAAGGATGTAATCCATTCAAAAGAATTTACTTAAATAGAAATATAAATTATTACATCTACAAGAACATTAATAGTTGTGAATTCTGCAAATTATCTTGTATAATTTTAAAATATGGCTTATAAACAATGAATCATTTCAACGCAAAAGTTTTTTTGAAATAATTCTTGACGAATGTGTAGGATTACTTTCTTTATTAGATCTTGTAACATGTTTTCATTTAAAAATTGAATTAGCATGGCCAAAGTCATGTAAGGTAAACTTTTATCTTTTACAGATTTAGGTTGATTGGTTTAAGATAGAAGAAATGAAATACTTTGTTCCATAAAGCTTTAAACTCCTTCATAATTTGTATGTTTTGCATGTTTGGCCAAAATTGGCAGAGTTTCAATCACAGCCTTATTTATAATAGCTGATTTATGTTCTCTTTTGGAGAGTACATATTCTCCTTATTCCCTTATTTAATCAGGTGAGAAGACCTATATTTGATAAATGATGTAAACTTTACATCTTGTTTTGCATAAGTCAATAAAATTTTAATCATCATAATGTTTCCATGAACAACTTCTTCATCTTTGGTTTTTATGGTTTTTTCAATCTCATTTGTATAAATTTTGACTAAATAATCTTAATATGATTCTATATAGATTAATTGTAATTTTTAATACATTCTCTCTATGCAATTTATTTAACAATTTCACTAAATAAATCTAAAGCTGCTTCTCTTAATGATTAAGATCTTGATCTGATGGGACCTTAAATCAGTGTAAAATTTTTATCTGCTTGCATTGTTTAGAATAATTTATTAAAAGTGATCGAAGCTGCTTCATTCAATATTTCTTTTAAAATTAGAACACCAGCCAATCTTTATTTTTCATTTTTTAATTATTTCTAAGCTTCCGCAAAATGAGCATCTACTACTTATGCTATCTTTGTTCCACCTAATCTTAGTAATTTACCAAAGACTTCTGCACTCTTTCTTAAAAATTTCTCATCATTATAAATAAATTAGCTAGACACGTTTGGAATGAATTTATTTACAAATGTAAGAATTTAGGCTTCTTATACAGTACCTGTCAATTAATCCAATGCAAAAATCCCTCCTATTATTCTTATATTATGATCACTTTACCAAATTTCTCATGTAGCTCAACACTATTTATTAGCTTCTGGATTTTATTAAATATATCATCACTTTGTTGAATGTATTTATAGTATACACTCTATAATTCGATTGCTGCTTTCTCTTTTTGCTATTCATTTGACCCTTTTGCAGCCAAAATGCTAAAAATTCTCTGCAATTCAGGTTTCTAAATATTTTACATTTTTATTAGATACATTTTACATAAATGCAAAATTAAGAATCCCAATAGAATCCTCCAGTAAACATTCAATATATTCTTTAGGTCGTTGAAGTTGACACTAAACAATAAGTTTGTTAAGCATATAAAGCCACCACAGAATTTATTGATCAACTTCCTAATTGCATCACAAGTATTTTCACATTGTTATAATTCCAAGCACTTAAAAAACAATATATATTAGATTAAGCAACTGTAAATAAGAGATTTGTATTCCTTTGTTTAACAACCTTGACAACAGCAGGTATAACAGCAAGATGTAAAATAAAATCAATATAATTATTCAGTCACTCCATCATTTATTAAAATTACAAGAAATGCTATATTCACTTATTTAGGCGCAGGTGTCTTCATTGTACCAGAAGTTTTTAATCCGTACTTGATATATAGATAATGAGTAATATATAAATATATATAGAGTACATATTAATATAATTAATGAATATCATTCTATTACTTCTTCAAGCTGCTTATGCTCTTGTTGTGATAGCATCAATCATCCTTTATTGTATCATCCTTTCATACTTGAATATCTATTTTGATATTCTCCTTATATTTTGCACCATCTACTTAATTGCTAGATTTATTTGCCGATTGATGGTATTTCCAGGATCCAACTAATTATTCCTAAAATACGTGTTTTCGTATGATTACAACATAGAAACTATTTATTTAACAATCAAACATCTCAAATAATATAAAAACTTTGATCTTAAGGATTTAAAAAAAGTTGAAAATGCTAAAAAACATTTCTAAACTTAATTCTTGATATTTTAAAAATTAGAAGGAATATTGAACTCATAGTAGAAAAAATACTTTGCTTTATTATCTAAATTCATTGGATTAATCAACGATAATAACAATATAGATTAAATTTAAGAACAATACTTAAATATTTATAGATTTTTAGATGACTATTTAGAATAATCATGTTAAATCCGGGTTTGTTTAAGACCTTTATTATTATCACATTTATTTGGTACATTAGAACAATATAGAGAAGAATTAATAATTGATAATCCAAACATTTTTAGACATACTATTACAAATAAAAATAACTAAATAGATTGCATATATATAGTTAATAATAAATCAAATAGTCCAACAGTTTTGTTTTGTAATCCAAATGGATTATATTATGAATATGCATTTAAGAATGTAATTTTATTTTCTATTTTTAGTAAACTATTTTTAAAGCATATTAATCAATGAAAGTTAATGTAATTTTATGGAATTATTGTGGATATGGTTGTAGTACTGGAACGGTTAGCACTCAAAATATAATTGAATGTGGAAAGGTTGTTGCTCAATACTTTAAAAAAAAATATCATATCAATAAAATGGGTGTTCATGGATATTCAATAGGAGGAATGGTTGCATCTGAAATTGCTTATAGTCTGAATCTGTCTTTCTTGATAGCAGACAGAACATTTTCTTCTTTAGGTTAGATTGCTTATATAAAGTAAATGAAATACATAATAATTACAAAGATTTAATTCATTTGCAAGATTTTTACTGAATTGTGTGGTAGATTGGGATTAGCCAAATTTTTTATCTTATCAAAATTTCAAAGGTCCTAAAATGATAATTCAAAATATCAATGATGAAATGATCCCCTATTTAGCCTAATTATAAGCAAGTTTAGTTAGATAATTTTTTACTAACAATTCCTTCTTAAATCAAGAATCAAAATGTATTAATATATATATTCTTGATAGAATATATGAATTATTTTTTTTAAAATATACTTTCTCAAAATTCAACAAACCTTTTAAATGAATCTTTATAAGTTTTAATCAAAAAAGGTAATCAACAAAATAATGGTAATAATCCAAGAAACTAATAAGTAAAGAATTAAGTTGTGCCATTACTTTCTAAAATAAAGTATTGCAATAATAGCATCATTCAAGTTCTAAATTAAAATTCTACACCAGAAAAAATTATAGTTTTTTTTGGCAGCTTTTTTATTTTTGAAAGAAATAGTTTTGCTATAATAAAGGAAGTGATTATGGATATTCATCAATTATTGTAATAAGAATAGAGAAATTAAGATATATTATTAGTAACGGAAGATGAAAGGTAGCTTTTAGAAAATATACAATAAATTAAGGAAAATATAGAAGAAATAAATAATAAATTACAAACTAACATTACCTTAAGAAATTTGTCAGCAAGAACATAATTTAAATAGTTTGGCCATTTGATGGCTATTAATAGTGGACATAATCAAAATTTGAATGTTGATGAAGAATAGAAATTTTGTGATTATTTTATGTCTAATTTATGTAAAATTAAATGAGCATATTTTGTTACTAAAAATTATGTATAAAAATTATCATAAACTTAATGACTGAAACAACAAATGTGTAATCAATAGGTTATTTACCACCATAGATATCAAGCCATTATATTACATTTGAAAATGGATAAAAGGTTTTATTGTTCCTGAATTATTTTAAAATTGATGATGTCTCTTTAATATTGATTTCTCCAAGGAACTTTGAATATAGCAACTTAAGTACATTATATATATGAAAACATAATAGGTTTCACAATATTCAGTTCAAATATCTTTCCTTGTTATAGAACTTCAAAAAAATTAATAGTTTCAATCGAGTAATTCAAGTCAATTGTGAGTTTCAATATTTTACTCTTTTGTGATTTATACTAAAATAATTCAGCTAGAGCACATTCTAAACAAGCTAGAACAATTGAATCTTTTATAAGTCCAAATTAATTAGATTAAGTGAATATACTTACAGCTCCAGGAAATTAAGATATTGACTTAAAATTAGTACAACAATATTTAGATTGCAAATTAAAATTTATTAATAGGCAATATAGATCTAATAGTTTAGTCTATATGGACAGTCCCTATAAATTATATAACGTATTATACTGTTTTGATAGAAATACATTATTGATAGATTATTTTAAATATTTGTTAGAGAATCAAATTTATAAAGAATTAAGCGAAATTTAATAGCATTATTAAGTAATGAATTTAGATACTACTTTATTAAATTTTTTTGGGAATAAAGATTAACCCAATTCAATGAATTCAGTTTAAGCAATTCGAAAAAAGTTCAATAGTTAAACAAAAGATTAACAATTCTATTTATTGTAACAAATGAAACATATAAATTAAATGCATTAATAAGCAGATTATTAAAATTAGAGTATGGTATTATTTTTGATTATTGTAGTGTGTCCAGATTGTTAGGGTAATTCTAAATGTTCTTTCTTGGTATCAAAAAGTTAATAAATTTTTTTGGCTGGATAAAGTGAATTATACGCATATCCTATACCAATTCAATTTGTGAATATGATTGGTAGATTATTTTCATAGTTAGTGTGTTAAATGATGCATTATGCAAAAACTTAAAATGCTAATTATAAATTATGTAGATTAGCTTCGATAGATCGTATAGAAGAAGCAATATCATGCCCCTCTTCTAATTTAGAAAGAAATTATTAAAATTTGGAAATGTTGGGTGATTCAGTAATAAAGTATTTAACATCTGCTATGTTATTTGAAGATTCAGGTTTAAATAATGAAAGCTTGTTATCATCTTTAAGAATAAAATTAATAACTAACAAACATTTATCGGATGTTTACATACCTTTATAAATAAGATCGATGAATGCAAAGATTCATTATAAAAAAATTAGAAATCATATGACAACAACAATAAATGATGAGGATGATTTTAAATTATCAAGAAAATAGTAGGCTGATATATATGAAGCAATTTGTGGTGCCTGCTATATACGTAATTATGAATTTTTGGATGTAATTAAATTCTTTAAATTAACTAATTTTGGATTTCATGGAATTTCTTAAAGATTTTATACTGGTAATTCTTTAATAAAATTTCCTGATTTTTATGATACTTAAATCTATCCTTTAAAATAATATAAAGAGATAAGACCATTCATTTAAAAATCGATTTACAATTAATCATTAGACAATTTTTAATAATTTTTAGGCTACAGATTATCCAGACTGAATGAAGCAATGACAGTTGAAGATTATGAAAGACTTGAATTTTTTGGTGATGCTATATTAGAATTACTAGTAGTAGTAAATGTCCATAAAGAATGTGAAAAATATTACTATTCACATGAATAATAATAAATGTGTAGAGAAGGTAAATTACAATAAAAATTACTTCTTTGTCCAGGAATGATGCATATTGCAAAGATTTCTTTACTTGACAATGGTTTTATGGGAACCATGGCTCTATATTATGGATATCATTAATATGCCATAGGATTGTGTTAAGATACTTAAAATGAAATAGAGAAAGTTTTAGATTCATTAAGATAAGAAGACTTTAATTAATTCTACATCATCAATCAATATTCTAATTAAATACCCAAGATTATGAGTGATCTTTGGGAAAGTGTGGCTGCTTGTATAATGATCGAGTATGGATGGGAAGGAGTAGTTAAAATCTATGGAGAATTGTATAAACCTTTCATTTAATATGTGGTTTAAAATATTTATACAATATATGATTATCATTAAGAGATAAATAGGAATATCTAAATTGAAAAAAATTGATTATATTATATTTATATTACAAAAATGTCAATTTAATATACTTAAGATGAATTACATATTTTTGAGCTAATTTATTTGAATCAATAAAATTTAAATGTAACAATATAACTTTAAAAATATGTAAACTATTTGATAAATATATGCAAGCAAGAACTTTGCTCTCTAAACATATTGGAATAAATAAAGAATTATGGATTTAGGATTCAATTTGTTATACAATCAAATATGAAGATTCTTGATTACCTAAATTAAGCTACTTTTTAGTAAAACTTTTTAGGCTTCTTATACCAATTCTAATTTAATTATTATATTTGTAAAATTTGTATGTTGGCTTCTTTAAGTTATTATTTGAATAAATTATTTTATTATATTATATTAAAATTGTTAAGCACCCTTTAATATATTAATATATTATCGAATAATGAGACATGGGAGTAGAAAAGTAATTAAAGGTGAAAAATAAAATAGTTATAATTATTATATCATTTTTAATGATTAGCATTAATCCTAATTGGTTTGGGTTTTTTATTTGGACTTTTTACTTTTTATACTTTTGTTTAAGTTTTGATTTTAGTATGGATTGGTTAGGTTGGTTACTTTTATTAGATAGATGATCTAGAATTATATGTATTTTCTAAGTTATAAATTTATTTAGATTTTCTAAATTATGCTGATTATTAAGTATCAGTCATAAATTGTTATTATTTGTCAATCTTTTATGGGGATTCATGATGGAAATTAAGATTTTTATTTACATGAGATTCGCTTAAGACTTTTTTAACATCTTCATAACAAGGATTGAAAATTTAATTGTTCTATTAAACAACTTCTTCATTTTTGATTTAAGAAACTTAAAGCGTGATTTCAATTTATCTTAATGAATTAATTATTTATTTAAATGTTGGTCTTAGAGTTGGTTAAACATTAACACAATCTTAAATTAATTATTTGATATGATCTAAAATAAATAATATAAATTGTATATTACTTGGTATTTGTAATTAATCAATAGAATGTACATAAGATGATAAATCTTCGTTGAGTGTTAAATTCTTATAATTATAAATTTATGCATCTTTTGGATGAATTCCTGTTAATAAAAATATCATCATGATTCCGAAATTAAAAATAACAGCAGATTCGCTATTGAATGAAGGTGAACAATTGACTTTCAAAGAGTGCATAACTTCAGGTGCAATCATCCAATCTTCTTTGGAAACCTCATTTAAATAAAGTTATTCATAATCTGAAATTTCTGTAAATAATTATGTATTAACAACTTTAATTCGATCTCCAAACTGAAGAATTTTAGAAGGACAAAATTGACAATTATTCACGCCTTTTTAATCCATAACTTATAGTGCTTAGATTACATCTAACATAAATCGTTTAAGATCTTTTAATTATTAAATTGACTGATCTGAATAATCAGCTGTTAAATATATTTTAACATAGTTTGAGCAGAATTCTTCTTGCTTCTATGTTTCTAAACGATTCACACAAACTAAAGAAGAACAATTTGGTTGGTTTTAAGATAACACATCTTTCACTATCATTTTTTTAAGAGACTCCATTTGTTCTTTATATTAAGACTCTTCAACAATCACAGTTTTTAAACATTGTAATTGATCTTATGGTCCTTTGTATACTTTGATGTGTCCATATAAAGGATGTTATTTGATTTCTCTTATAAATGTCCATTCAGTTGAATGAGCAATACTTGGTTTGATTTATTCGTTACCCATTAAATTTAATTAAATTTAATATACATATCATAACATCCCACTTGTTTTAGGTAAATATTTTTCCAACAATTCTGAATGTATACTTGATAAATTTCCATAAGGATTGTCGAATGACTTGTCATTTGGATTGTATACATAATTTTGACCAGCTAATCCAAGGAAATCTCCCTTGTCATACAATTTATGCTCTTACACCAAATGTCTTAAATAATGCTTCAGGAGCACAAATATCCCATTTACTCATTCCTACGCCCAAATATATAAATATATCAGCAACACCCTCAAGAACTGTTAGACATTTTTTCCCTGATCCTCCAACCTAATATAATTAGCAACCTAAAGAATTTATCTTCTCTAATTCTTAATTACTTAATCTGTTTCTTTAAGTACATAATCTAACATTTTAAGGATCAAATTTAGGTTTCTTTAATTCAGATGGAATGTTTTATGTATGATCTTGAGTATAAAACACTTTTTTTTATGGATGATGACCAAAATATATTTTCGGTTTAAATTCATATGAATTTTAATGTTCCTTTAATTTTACAAATGGTTAAGAGACAATCCCCATCAAAGCTTATCTTTTATAAGAAACACCAATCAAAGTAGTAACATTTTCATAATCCCCTTTTACAAAATCTAATGTGCCATCTAAAGGATCAACCCACACGCATAAATCCTCTATTTCATATTGTGTTCTAATAATATTATTATCGTGCGTTCTATTGAAAACATCCTCCTCGTATAATTTAATATTAGTGTCGGGTATATCAATAGGTTGAGAATATGAAATGCTTTCTTCTCCTATTACTGTTAAGTTTGGCCTATATAGATGGTTAATTCAAGACTAATACCAATGTTTATGCAATTATTAAATTATATATGATTGTGCTTGAATGTCAGCAATTGTAACAGGATCATCAATTCCTTTCCACTTCTATCCTATATCTGATGATAATCTAACTGAATTTATTATCTTGGCAGAATTGTAAGCTAATTAAATCCCTATTGAAAAAAATTCATGAACTTTCAGCATTATTATTATTTAAAATGATGAAATTTAATTTGTATTTACTCAAACAACCAATATACTCTATAATATTTTTTTTTTTTTTTTCCTAATGTAATCCCTCTATAAAATGGAAACAGTCCTTAGATATTAATATTAATGATTCAACAATTTACTCCAAATCTTTATTTACATGTACAATCACTATTTATTGAGAACATATATTTGTAACCTTATATATTTTTTAAAATAGAATTGCAACATAACCTAAAAATTATATTATAGGTTCCTAAGTTAAGATTAGAAACTTTAAAATACGAAAAATATGATATTAGATATTCATTCTCAAAAAAAATATCAACTCAATCCAATTTTAAAGAAAATATTTTGGTTATAATCTCTTGAATTATTTGATCATCCATTTCTTTATTTGCTTTACCTTAATTTTGATTTTTCGTTTTAGATTTAGTTTTCACATTTTTTATAAAGATCATTTATTTAGTTTTAATGTGGAGATTTTTTAAAATATAATCATACATATATTAATCAATATTATATCTTTAATCATAAATTAATTCAAACCTTATTTAGATAACTGTGTAACTAATTACTTAAAGATGAAATAAATTAAAAAATAATCACTATTCCTAAAATCTCATAAGTAGTTTTTGCCCTTTAAACTTTTAAAGATGAGAGTCTTAAAGTAGGCTAGTCAAATATTATCATTAATATGTGGATACGCTAAATATTTTAATAAGAAATTCCTTCAGCTGCAGTCTGTTGATTTTAAATTATACTTACATTTGTTCATTACTACTATCAAATAAGAATTTAATTAGAAGTTAAAGTTGATTTCATCTATGAAAGATTCAAGATTTAGTTAGAACAAATTTATAAGTATAAATTGAATTTAAAGTGCAAATAAGCAGGTCAATCAGTATTGTTAAATTTGATAGTCATTTTATTTTTTTACTAATTGTTACCTTATAAAGTTGTTTAAGCAATTGTATAACTAACAATACAATCCAAATTAAAATAAAAATTTAAAGAATTATTATAGTTTATTATTAAAGCACTTAACTCAAGAGAAATAGAGTAGTTCAATTAAGAGAAACGTCGTAGAAAAGCTTTTTAATTTATATTTTGAAAAATCATTTCGAAAATAATAGTTATTCAATAAAGAAGGGATAGAATATCTAAAATTTTAATATAATTTTAATCTAGATTTCCTATAAGAATATTTGAAAAAAAATTAGAATTTTATTATAAGAATGATGTTATAAATTGAAATTATAAATATAAATAGTATTTAAATTATGAAAGAAATTTTTTTATTAATAATTTTAAAGTAAAATTTTAGTTATATATTTAAACTTATATCTTAAAGTATGTGATATATTTTATTTTATAAATCATTAGAATGAAGAGTTTCTTAAATTGGATTGTAGAATATGGAAAAAAGAATATGTAAAAAAAAATTCTATTCTAATTATATTTGAATTTGTTAAATATTATTAGTAAAAAAAGTGATTATAAATAAATATTAAGCATGAGTTAATTCTTATGATAAATAAATCATTATAATTTTTATATTTCTTCATGATTGATAGATTATCCATTATTTGCTTACTTTAAGATTGCATCAGTTTATCTATTTTTTTCGACCTTCTCAAACTTTTCTTTTTATTCTCTTTCAATTTCATCTTTATCTTTTTCTGGTAACTTTTCAAATATCTTCTTATATAATTATTATTCGTTCTTTGTAGTTTTTTTTTATTTTTTTTTTTGCAAATACATGTGGATTTCTGTTAAATCTTCGTTGGGAAATTTTAAAGTAATCTATTAAAATAATTCAAAGGCTTCACTCTCTTGTCCTCTTAAATAGTAGGCTTTTGCTTAAAAAAAATGAGCTTTAATAAATCAGAAATTTTGTACCTTTAAAATTTTAATCCCACTCATCAATAGCTTATTTTGAGGTTTCAATTGCTTTTCCAAATTCATTCATTTATAAGTAACAAATAGATTAATTGGAATATACTCTTGAAAGTTCAATTTAAAAAAATGTCTTTTATTCTTAAGTCATCATGTTCTTTTATACTTTTGGTATTTATCCAATTTTGGTAAATAGTTATTTATATACTTGTATTGCTTCTTTATATTATTATTCCTTATAGAACTAAGCAGCTTATGATTTCAAGAGTTTAACTTTTTATTCTCTCTCTTCTAAAGTAAGTTTGTCATTATCTTCGATTTCTTCAACATCATAAATTTCAATTATCCATATTTATGGTTTATCTACTAAGTTTCTATATTTATCTTCAATCATAGAAATGACACGAATTCCTTATATTTCATTTTCTGCTTCTAATTGTAGAACGGATTTCCTTAAATTTGGATTAACCTCGAAAACAGCTATTTCTTTATTCCCCATTTAACTCAAACACAAATGTAATCCAAAATATGATTTTTTATCATGTTTAAGTTGAATTTTTCTGACATTTTTATAATCCTTATTCAAAAGCTTACCTTATATTGAATATTCTCTGAGAGTGTAGCTAATCTTAGTTGTCTCAGGATTATATTGCGATTCAGGAGGTCTTGAGAATTAAGTGTTCTCATATTTCCAAAGAAGACCTTCATGTAGGGTAATTTTGGGGTTGGAACAAATAACTGTAAAATCTAATATGCTATCATTGTTTTAATTTGCCATTATATATTATTATTAATAAAAGAAAATATCAAAAAATGGCAAAGGATAAGTAGGGGGAAATAGATGTAGACAATATAATAGAGAGATTACTAAGTGTTAGAGGAAGTAAGCCTGGAAAGAACGTAAATTTGTCAGAACCTGAAGTGAGAGGTCTGTGTATAAAAGCAAGAGACATTTTCATAAGTTAACCGATATTGTTGGAATTGGAAGCACCCTTAAAGATATGTGGTGATTTATTCATTCTTATAATTTACAAAGGCGATGTGCATGGTCAATATTTCGATCTTCTTAGATTATTTGAGTATGGTGGCTATCCTCCTGAGAGTAATTATCTTTTTTTGGGGGATTATGTAGATAGGGGTAAACAATCATTAGAAACTATATGTTTATTATTGGCATACAAAATAAAGTATCCAGAAAACTTTTTCCTTTTGAGAGGCAATCACGAATGTGCATCCATTAACAGAATCTATGGTTTTTATGATGAATGTAAGATGCATAATTAATATACCAAGGCAAACGCCGCTATACAATTAAATTATGGAAAACATTCACAGATTGCTTTAATTGCTTACCTGTGGCTGCTTTAATAGATGAAAAGATATTGTGTATGCATGGAGGCTTATCACCTGAACTTTCTAATTTAGAACAAATAAGAAGAATTATGAGACCTACTGACGTTCCTGACACAGGTCTTTTATGCGATTTACTTTGGTCTGATCCTGATAAAGATGTTCAAGGTTGGGCTGACAATGAGAGAGGAGTTTCATATGTGTTTAGTTAAGAAATTGTGTAAGTATTCCTTAAAAAACATGAACTAGACCTTATTTGTAGAGCGCATTAAGTAATTAATACTATTATTATAGGTAGTTGAAGATGGCTATGAATTCTTTAGTAAAAGACAATTGGTTACTCTCTTTTCAGCTCCAAATTATTGTGGTGAGTTTGATAATGCAGGTATTTTTATGCAGTCTCATTTCCAGGTTCGATGATGACTGTTGATGAATCCCTTATGTGTTCCTTCCAAATACTTAAGCCTGCCGAATAAGGCGCGCAAGGTGCCTCATAATAAAACAAACCTCCTAGTGCCAAGTTTGTAAACTGATTAAAATCAGAGAATTTATATATATATTTTAAAACAACTTAAATAGACTTATTAATCATTATTCCATATGTTTTCAGATTTAATCGATTAATTCAGACAAACTTATCAAAATAAACACTTAACACTTCTAGAGTTTTCTAATATATTAGATTAATATGCTAGATTGGACATTAGATGTGATTTGGATGATAATGTCAAAGAATAATTATATAAGTTTATTAAAGAGAAATAATCAAATGTTACATATTGTGCACGTAATATTCAATATTTATTACTTTAGTTGAAACTGTCATCCTTGAATTCTTATTATAATAAGATGTAATTCAACCAAAATCTTAAATCAATGTTGACACTCTTGGTAAATGTGCTCGCAGATTACCTTTAGATATGTTATAAAGTATTACTAATGATTTCCTATTGCAATTTAAAAATTTCTATAAGTTAATTGCTAATAAATATGGTACAATTGTTGATTATCGTGAATTGGAAACATTAGGTAAAGAATTATAAAGAACCATTAAACTTAACTCTCTTGAAATTATGAGATTCATTCAACCATTTGTAGATAATAAATAAAAAGTTAAAATTGAGGAAATTCTTGAACTTTCAAATGATCTTGAAAGATTACTTAATGAATAAAATAGGCGACAATCTAAGGGTTTTGAAACTAAAAGACTCGATGCACTTGAATACAAAACAGAAGATATCCATTATTCGAGCGAAGACGAAAGCCTTAAATTAAATACTTATATTAATAATGCATCCAATGATAGGAAAAACTATACTAATCTTATCTATCAATAGACAGACTTAATTAAATTGAAGCATATCAATAAAGCGGGACTTCCTTGTCTAACTGAAATAAACAAGGCTACTTAATATATTGAGTCACTAATTGCAAATTTAATTAATGAAATTGATGCTAAAAATAAAAAAATAGAAGAATTAATTATTGAAAAGGAATTGACAGCAGGATCCTTATAATAATTTGAAGTAGAACTACAAAATAAAGATTAATAAATATAATTATGTTTGTAAGATAACGATTCATTTTAAACATAAATTAATGTAAATTTTATTTATTTATTTTTCTAGATTATTTAAGATTAAAATAGAGATTTAAAGAATTAGCTTAATTATTATAATGAAGAATTAAAAAGTTTAACCAGATTAGAAACTGAGTTAAAAGAAATGCAAATAGATAATAAAAATCTAAAAGAATAATTAAATAAACTCAATAAGGAAAATATTAGATTGTAATTAAATAATAAATCCTTGATGGAAATTATTGAAGATTTAGAGAGCAAGACTCAATAAAATAAAGATATTGATACTTTAAAACAATCTTTATAACAGCACAAAGAATAGATTCAATATTTGGAAATTAAACTTAATGAGTAATTATTATAAATATAATTAGTCTATAGAATTATAACTAAAATTTAGAGGAATTGAATTAAGATTACGAAAAAGGTAAAGAAGGACTAGAATAGTAGATCATAGAATTGAAAAGAGAACTTACTCATTATAAAAAGATGCTTGAAAATACAAACATAGAAAATTAATAGTTAAGAAGCAGCATGATGCCTAGAACAAGTATATTAAATTCTTAATATATGAATGGCGGAGGATTTGGTAGATTAAGCAAATTATCAATGGGAGGTGGCATGACATCCTCTAAGATATTTATGATAGGACTTAATTCATCTTAAAGGATGTCTTCATTAAGAGGGAATCAATAAGTTATGTGTGGAAGTATTTTTAATCCTTTAGAGGAGATCTAAAGCACTCCTATAAAGATAGAGGATGCCCATGATGTGGATAATTAAAATCCAGATTAATAAAATATTAATAGTAAATAGTAAGGATTGATACATAGTAGGATTGGTGGGAGAATCAATTTAAAATATGAAAATAGTATAGTAGAAACCATAAAAGAAGAGAATGAAGATAAAGAATAGAATCCATCAGTCAAAGAGAAACCAAAGGAAAATCAACTTTTACAATAATTTGATAAATTTTTGGAAGAATTGGGAACTAAAAATTTAGAAGAATTTGCACCAGATTCGTAATGCATTAAGATTGATGAAAATATTTTGTATTATAGAGATTATTTGGGAATAAGAGATGATCCCAAGGCAATCGAATAATTAAAATTGGAGAAAAATATATACAATTCAATAATATAGAGATGTTTTTCAGATGGTGTATATAGAATTGATGCAAAAGGCAAAAAGGCTAGAAGGATTCTATTTTTGACAGAACATACATTTTACATATTTGAAGGAGAAAAGAAACCTGGAAAATTGTCAAGATCATTTCCATTAAAAAATATACATACTATGATTTTTTCTGAGGTGAGGATTTCAAAATATATCTAAGGCTTCACCTGTCATATGTTGTGTTAAAGTAGCAGGTTCAGATGATTATTTAATTGAAACATATAAAAGAAGCGAATTAAATTCATTTTTAACTGAAATATTTGCATCTTAAAAGATTCCATTATTTAGAGTAGAATTCTAAGTTTAATTTAAAGTTAAACTTAAAGGTTTAAGAGAAGAGATTCCTGTATAATAAGTCATTAAAAAATAAACTAATCAAGATCAAGGAAAAACACCAACATTTAAAGCCAGCTCTAAATAAGGATTATATTCATAGAATATGGGATGGTTGTAGTTATTTAAAAAGAAAATGTTTTAAGGTGATTGGCAAGAAGTTTTTGTAATATTAACAAATGTTGGATTGGTTTTATTTAAAAAGCCTGGAGATGCTGAACCAATATTATTTATATCATTTGTAGAAGCTGTTGCAATAAAAAATCCCCTTTTCGATACAAGTAAATAACATACAATTAAAGTATTATTTTCAAGTAAATTAGATACGTTATGAAAATTGCGATTCAGAGTTTGTCTTTAATGCGACTTCTGCCATTCTCTTAGATCAATGGCATGATGCCATATAAAATGCAATTATGGAATAAGTTAGATAAAAAACTTAGTTTATGGCTAATTAATAACAACAAGTAGTAGAACATAGAACTTAAACTATGATGGATTAATCAGAAAATCATAATCATACTAATAAATTGAGTTGATATAGTAAATAATATAATTATTCCATGTTTAGAATTGTACTCAATTCATTTTTTAATTCTATCTTATCCTACATTTCTTATGAAGATCAATATTATGATCTAATTAATTGAGATTAATAATATACTTTTAAAAGTATTTATGTATTTAAAATGGATATCAAAAATTAATTGTAATTTTTTGCTAATTACTTTAAGAACTAAGAATTAATAATTATTTTTCGATTTACTAGTTATAATACTCTATGATTTTGTATGTAGTTAGATTTAATTTAAGTACTCTCTTTAATGTTTGAATAATATTCATTAATTTAGAAGAAATTAAAATATAATTTAAATAATTTTAGATTTTCTTTATCTACTTAAATAGGGGGAAGCTTATAGAAAATGTAATTCAAAGATTAATCTTACCACATTCAATTTTATTATTGTCTTGAATAGTTTATTAGAAAAGTAGTTTCAAATTATAAATTTGATTCGATAAATATTAGATATTGAGAGAATGTGGATTGTTCTTATTTTGGAGACTTGCTAAAAACGAAACTTAATTTTTTGGAAGAGTATTAAATAAGTTGATATGATATTGTATTAAATTCAAAATAACACTAGATATTTAAATGTTCATATTACTCTTTTTGGAATGTCTATATTTATTTATATAAATAATTCTTTTTAAAATAAATGGATCAATACTAAAGTGCTTTTTAGATGTTAGGATAAAATATGTTTTCGAAAGCTCCTCCTAGTGGTTATGGTAGTGTTGGCTATAATCCAATAATTCAAGCAAATCAAAATAAATAGAAGTTTGATTAACTGATATAGTTAATGTAATAATAAGAACAGACAGTATTAAAAAATGATTAAAAAGGTTAGTGATTATAATACAAGAATGAAGGAAAAAGAAGATCATCTTTTTTAGTTAGAATAGTAGTCAATGTAACTTTAAAGAGATTTGATCTAAAAAGACAAATAGAGAAATGAACATAATCAAATAAATTACAAAAATTATTAGCCAGCTTTTAATGTTTAAAATCTTGTTCCTGTCGAGCCTTATTAACCTGATCTTTAATAATTTTAAAACCTAAAACCAAATAATTCAATTAAGGCTGTAGAACATCCAGAAGTATAGTCTTAATAAATGCAAAGGAAAACTTCAATCCAAAGTAACTAAAATTAGACAAGACCTTAATCAAATGCCATTCAAGGAAATTAAAAATTGATAAATTTTCAGAAACAAATCGAAGAATAAAATCAATATATTTAATAACTGTCTGCTTTAGTTGGTAATAGAAAACCTATGATGGATCCAGAAAAAGATGATAGTTTAACATAATTGTTGAATGAAAGAGACAATTTGTAAAAATAACAAATTTTAAATGAGATAAAGTAATTAAAATAGAGAGTAGATGAATATGATCATACAAGATAATAAATGATACCTTAACAATTTTAACCATTTGGATTTATGCCCTAATAATAATAATTATTATAGTAATAAGGTATGATGTAATTATAAAATCCTTATGGAATGTATCCTTAAATGTACCCTCCAAATTTCTAATAATAATAATAATAATAAAGTGATGAATCTGATGATAATGAGTTAAATAATGAAATTTTGATGAAATTGATTGATTAATAAAGTAGGTAAAGAAAGAGGGGATCAAGAAATAGATAGAATAGTCACGATTAAAAAGATAGAGATTAGAGAAGAGATAGGAGACATAACTAAAAGAGAAAATAATAAGATAATGATAATGATGATGGAGATGGAGATGGTGATTGATATTTAAAAAAGTTTTAGTTTTGATTTTTTTTGTTATGAAATAATTGACTATGCATAATCAAATGGTGGTATCTTTAATTTTGGTACCTGGAAGATGATACAAATCTCTGACAGCTTTGCTTGCAAATCTAAGAATATTTATTAAAATTTAACCCTTTACAATAGTTGGCTGGATTCAATTTATTGAAGAGACAGCTTTAAAATTTTGATAAGTTTTCTTGTGCTTCAGCTGGGGCATCTTATACTGATTATCCATATTATCCCTATTGATTAAAATTGATATTTACTTATGAAATGCAATAATAATAGCTATCTACAAGTGGTTTACATGGTAAGAAACCATTTGGGGTTGCTTTTTCATCTTCAAGATGCTTTTTGAAGATTTTTTCTCTGCAAATGTCGATACCTGTTAAAAAATATTGGCCTAGAGTGTTATAATTAGAGGAAGAGAGTACAATTTCTTAATCTAATTGCAACAATTCTAATTTCATCTTCAGTGGGTACTTTGACTGTATACTCATCATCAAATTCGCTATTTTCAATAGGAGTAGCTTGTCCTGTGAAAAAGAATCTATTCATTAATTTATTTAAAATGGATGAACAAATTATAAATGTGATATTTGATCCCAACTTCACTTCTTTTGATTAGGATTTAGCGAATATGAATCTAGATAAGATGATGTAGGTTACATTTTCGGAAGAGATCTTATAAAAGAATTTCTCTGTCATTATTTCTATTCTCAAACAGTTACATAAGGGTATGGTGCTTATAAATGGACAAGTGAAGGATAATAGTGATTGGGTTTAGGTATAGTAGTATATAAAATAATAGAAATTAAGAGAAGAATCATAATAAACTGATACAAAGGATAAAGTAGATGTGATTGATTCATAAGTGAAAGAAATTCATTAAAATTTTGCTACTAAGGCAGAGCTTTAAGCATTAAAATAAAGATATGGTATGATATCATCATTAATTATAAAATTAGACAATATATTGAGAGATTAAGATGTCTAAATTAAAGAGATTGCTAAGGCTCAAGAACAAGAGTAATAATAAATTAATAAAAATGCTGAGGATATTATTTAGAAATAGCAATAGATTGATTAAGTTAATGAGGAATTAGAGAAACTTCGCAAACTTATCAATGAATAAAATAAAATAATATCTGATTTATAAACTCAAAAGCCAGACACTAATATTTATGAAATTTAATCTAAGCCTTTGTCTGATGATTCTTTAAAAGATATATAGAATCGTTTAGCATAACTTGGTAAAATTTGATAAATTTATTTTAAGAATCTTAATACAAAGAATTACTAAAATAATTGAATAATCAGCCAAAGAATCTTATACAGCCAATTTAAGTCAAAGATTAAGATTATATTGAATAACCAAATTCTGAAGTTGACTTAAGTGATATAAATAAGAAGTTGGATAATCATGAAGAAGAAATTTAAAAATTATTTGAATTACTGGATGAATTGAAGAGGAAAAATAGAGAAGCAGTTTCAGGAGGAGGAGGAAGTAATGTAGATACGGAAGATTTATTGATTATTAAAAATGACATCAAAAAACTCTTTACTTTATTGGAATAACTATAAACATAATTAAATTTAGCATCATTTGGGAATTCAGGTGCAGGAGAAGAAGGAAGTAACATGGCAGAAAATTAAATGCTTATTATACTTGCAGAAATTAATAAAATCAGAGCTTTGTTAGAAAATTATGCTACTTAATAGGATCTGACTAATCTTGGTCAAAAAGTTGCATTACAATAGAAATAAACATATGATCATATTGATGAAGAAATCGAAAAAGTTAGAAGAGAATTTAAAATAAATCTTGGTAAAAAAGGAGATTTAACAGAATAAGAAAAAATAAAAAATGAACTCAATTAAATTAAGGATCTTTTGAATAAAAACAAAAGAGGGTCTCAACCATAATTAGATAGTAGTCCATCCAAAGGACCTTAATTAAGTCCAGATTTCTTAAATACTTTTAAAGAATTATAAGATTAAGTAGCTTAAAATGAATAGTAATTATTTTATTTATCATTTAAGAGAATTAATCAATCATAAATCTCAATTTTCATAAAATGCATAATAGGTGTAATAAAAATTTGCAGAATTAGAAAATAAGATGAAATAAACAAAAACTGATTCAATTATTTCAGGCTTATAAGAATTAAGAGAAATATAAGATTAAATGAAGAAAGATTAAGATGCAAATAAAGCCAAAATTGCCTAATTTGGAAAGAAAATTGATGGAGTTGTTACAAGAGAAGATCTATTAGCTCTTTTCGAACCAAAATTGAAATAAACTCGTGATGAATTATCAAAATCTATTGAAGAATTAAGAATTAAACTAGATAAAAAAGCTGAATTAGAAGACTTAGAAAAACTATAAAATGATCTTGTATCTAGATTAGAGGAAGTTGTTTAAGCTCTTATTAAATAATTAGCAAATAAATCTGAAACTAAGAAAGCTTTGATTTATTTAGAGTAAAGAGTATCATTCAATTTATAAATATTAGATAAATTAAATATTCATGATGCTTGAAGGAGAAGGAGGATCTAAAGATTAAGAAGGATTATTTGCTAAAAAGCAACTTTGGTCTTGTGCTTCATGCGATAAAGAATTAGATAAATTCAAAGGATAATTGGGAGATTATAGAGGATGGGCACACTTCCCACCTAAAGAAACATCTCCTGAAAGAATGGGAAGAGTAAAAATCTAATAAAATCTTAATAGTTTGGAGTTGGATATAAATAAATGCAAGAAAAGTCCAAAAACAATAGAGATAAAATTGATAAAGAAAGATATCAAAATGATAAAGACAGACCTAATAGCCAAGCCAATTAACAATTTTATTAAACAGGTTCCTAAATGAGTCAAAGCTAAAACAATCTTCCAAAGATAAATAAATGACATTAATTATATCTTTAATGAATAATTAGCAATAAAATATAGTAGTCTTAAAATATTCTTTTTTTTGAATAGAATGAAATTAGAATCATTCCTTTCTAGAAATTGATTTCCTTAGAGAAGAAAATATCTAATGTTATTATTCTTTTAGGAAATTATCCCTTTGTAAAATCTCTTTAAATTCTAATTAATAACATAATAGAAACAAAAAGAATTAAAATAAACATATCAGAAAAATGATACATAATTAATATATAAAATCAGTTTGCTAAAAGTCAAAATAAAGGCTAATTTTAATTATTGTCTTAATTTTATTCTATTTATTATTTATTCAATTAATTATCAATTAGTAAAATCAATTCATAAACTGAACTGATCAAGTAAGAAAATACCAAAGGAATAAAAACAAATAAATAATTATTAATTCATCAATTAAGCATTATTATTTAATAATTGTCTTATTGATAAATTGGGATTACACATAATTATACCTGTATATGAAATAATTCAAAAATTGGCAATACCAAATATTAAAATCTAAGGAATGAAAATAAATGAACATTTTAGCTATTTTTCGATATTTATTATTATTAAAAATGATAACCCAAATTAAAAATATAAAGAGTTTATTATAGAATTATTGATTATAATTATATGAATGAATTGATTTATAAAAATACTTAAATTAATGTTTATTTAAATTGATACTTTTTCATTGTGCAAATAAATAATTCAGCAATCCTAAATTATAAGACAGTAATTTTGAATTATAAAAATTTTAATTATTCAGATAATGAATCTTTCACGTCATTTATTAATTTTCGTTCTTTATGTATATTCAAATAAAATCTAAATCTTCAACAAAATTAGAAAGCAAAATAATTAAATAAGGAGATATATTTAAACATAGAATTAGATTACTAATTTTTATTGTGTCTCTTGGTAAAGGTTTAAATGGTAATTCAATAATTAGATAAAGTAAGCTAAAATGTGTTATCAGAGATCAGTGAATGGGCAAAGATGTTAAAAATTTTAAATTTGAGATAATTAAAAAGCTTTATGTCATTATATTATTAAGAATTATGATGAATTTTAATGGTTTTAACACTGAAAGAATGTTTACTGGGCGTGGTGAACTTACAAAACCTGAAACTCATCAGTATGCAGATGATGAGTCTCCAGATAACTCTTAAGTAGAAGGATTCGATATTGTGTGGAAGAAGCATTCTTTATCAATATTTTGTACTGCCATCAAATTTATGATAAAGTTAAAGACAGCTGTAGATTAATATAGACTAAGATAAATAACTCATAGAGTGTATTTAATAATTGGAGATAAAGCATCTGATTACTTTTATTATTAAGTAAAGGGTTTGGTTAATTAAAAATGGACATTCCAATAATACATAAAAAGTTTATTAATATATAATTTTTGGGTTGAAATGTAAATTGGGGTAATTAAACCAGATAGTAAAATAAAATTGTTAGTTGATTGCACAATTCTAATATTGATAGTTATGAATATTTTCTATATTCCTATGTAGCTTTCATTTTCATTATAAAATAATGCTTAAACAGTTGATTTTTTATTTAGCACTATTCCTAGTTGGGTTTTTTTGATGGAAATAATTATCAATTTTAATACTGCATATTATTATAAAGGAATGATACATGAAGATAGGACAAAAATATTTCAACATTATATTAAAGGAGACTTCTTTAAAGATTTATTGGTAGTTATACCATCTTTAATATCATAATATAATATTCCATATCTTAATTTTGTATTACTATTAAGAATCACAAGAGTAAATAAAATATTTGAATAAATAGAGGAAATAACTTTGATTAGAGAAAAATTTGCAGCTCCAATAGATGTTATGAAACTAATGATATTTTTAATATTTGTGGCTCATGTTAGTGGTTGTGGTTGGCATTATATAGGAATATAAGAACTCTTTGAAAATAATACTGGTTGGTTAGTTAAATATGGATATTCAGAAAAAGATTGGATAACAAGATATATTGTATCACTTTATTTTGGTACTGTAACATCATTTACTGTTGGTTTTGGAGATATTGTACCTTAAACAATTATTGAATAAGTATTTCTAATAATTATGGTATTAATTACTTCGCTAGTTTTTGGTTACACAATATCATCTATATAAAATATATTTGGATAATTAAGAGAGAAAACAGATTAACATAGAAATAAAATGGCTAAAATAAATTCATATATGAAGAAAAATAGAATTAGTCTGGTACTTTAAATAAAAATAAGAAAGTATTTTGAATATTTCTTTACTTTAAACGAAAGTCCTGAATTAATTATGGATGATTTAAATGAAGATCTAAAATTAGAATTACGACTTAGTATATATAAACCTGTAATAAGTAAATGTACGCTCTTTAAAAAGTTTGACGAAAACCTTTTGAATTAATTATGCAGTATAGTATAAATTTAAAAATTTATTCCTGGATAAATGATCTTTTAAGAGAATGATTTAATAAATAAAGCATATTTTATTATTCAAGGAGAAGTTGATAAATAAATTAATAAAGTCTCAATATAATAACAATGTGAAGGTTCCCTTGGGATTAGAGAGTTTTTACTTTAGAAACCAATTCATTATTCTTTAAAGGCTACTCAATTTAGTGAAATAGCTTATATAGATTATGAAGTATGAATCATATAATTCATTATTAGGATTTCAAACATGTCCTTAAATAAGAATAATCTCATTAAGAATAATATTGCTAAATCAAAGATTAATTGCTTTATTAAACTTAATAAGTAAAATGCGAAATCTGTTCTCATCTCCACCATTTTAAGAAGTGTCCAATAGTATTTTATAGGCCTTCTACTGAAGTTGTGGTTTGCGATTATAGTGATACAATAATTTAACCTAGATATAGTCACAAAAGAAAATAAAAGATTAAACAATCTCCTTTAGTTTAAGCTTAATATAACATCTCTGCTGCTGTCAACTATATTTGTGATAATGATTTGTTAAATGAAGGGATTAACGACACTATTTTAAAAAAATTTGGATATGTTGATTATGAAGAAAAATAATAGAATATTGAAGAAGTGAAACTTAAATCTTTAAAGGTTATTTAAAAATTGTAAGAACATCATGCTCATACACCTAAAATGAAACGAATGATTTATAAGAATATTTTGAAAAAAGATGACAATAAATAAGTACTTGATAAAGAAGAATCAATTTTAGATGATCTGCATTAAGAATTTATAAATTTTAAAAAAGAAGATCTAAATAATTTTGATTTACATATGGAATTTTCACATTATCATAAAGAAAAAAATTTAAGTAATGTTTTATAGAGTTTTTCCAAATAGTAAAGAATTAAACCTAAAGAGTAATTTTTTAGTAAAACCAGATTAGGTAAAACAAAATAATTAGGTTCTCATAATTCAACTTAAAATATTTTAATAACTAACAATCATTCAATTATGAAAACTATATTTAATAAAAAATGAAAAAATTTCATTAAGTCTTTTTTTGTTTTTAAAAACTACTTGTGCGTTCTCCCCCAATTCTTTCTGAATTTAAAACTATAGTGTTTTTTCATTATAATTAAGTGTGAATTTACTATAAAATATTTTTTTTCAATTTATATTAGATATGAATTAATCAGATTGGTTCTCCATTGAAGATGAATAGTCTTTATTCTAATAAGAAACTCGATTATATAATAAATCTTAAACTGAAATGGAAAAAGTTGTGTCAGGATATGAAAAAATTGTTTTAGATTCAAATTTAATCAAATATGTAGTAATTGCCTCCAAAAATGAAGATATTTCTAAATAAATAAATGATAAATCTAGAATAAAAATAAAATGTGAAGAAAAAGATGAAAAAGCTAATTTACTCAATCCAACTTAATATCAAAATTTATTAAAGATCTCCTTATCTTCAAGTATTCCTCTTATCAAAGGATTTCGTATGGCTCTTTTATCTATGAAGGAAGGTGAAAAGGCTTGGTTTAAAATATCAGGAGATTTATTAGAAAAACCTGAAAATATTGAAAATTTTGTTTAAGATTAAGTGAAATACTATTTGATTCATGTTGAAGAAGTAACATAACCATAACAATAATTAGATGTTACTAATGTTGAAAAGTAATATCTCATTTAATCATATATAGTCGAGTAATTTAATTGGAAAAATTCAAATAAGAAGGAAATAAATTATTTTAAAGTGGAGATTATGTTGGTGCTGCTTCAAGATATTTGAGAGGGATAAATTTCATTGAAAAATGGCCAAAAAATTTGAATAAAGAACAAAACTCTTAATAAATAAAAGAAGACTATTTCCTAGTATTAGTTAGTAATAGAGCATAAGCATTATTAAAATTAAAAGATTTTTAAGAATGCCAAAAAATTCTTGAGCCTATTATCCATCGCCTAGATAAAAAAGTAACGAATTAAAATAATTTTTAAAAGGAATATAAAATAAAGTGCTATTACAGACTTATATAATGTTTAATTTACTTAGAAGATTATGATAAGGCACAGGATTATATCAATTTAATTAAACTAGATTCTAAATTTCCTCAGTTTTAATCATTGTTTAAAGAACTATAAGATGCTTGTATTTAGGTTCAAAAATAATGAATATATATTTATTATTTAAATTTTTGCATAATCAATTTTATTCTTAATCTTAAATACATATCACGCAAGAAAAGCATAAATCCAATTTAAGAATTAACTTCAAATAACATATCAATTATTTATATCTAATTTAGAAGTAATAAATTAAATTCTAACAAAATATAATTATTTAAGAAAAAAGAAGAACATAATCTAACCCTTAAAAAGACTCAAAGTCAAATTAATTAAGTAGCTTAGAAATCTATCGTTATAAAAATTATCACACATTAGATTTCTATTCTTTTTGGCCCATTTTTATTTGACTGAATTATTTTATCAATTTATAAACTTAGTATAATTAAAATAACCAATTTTAAGTATTTTATAAAAGAATAAGTCTTATATTTCAAGATTTTTATAACTGGCATTTAAATGATAAATTTAATAAATTAGATGTGATGTAATTTGGAAAAAAAGAATAAATAGTTTAGAAGTTCTTAAAGTTTTAATTAAATAATATTATGTATTTTAAATTGTTTGTTAACAGTATAATTAAATTAATTAATATATTCAAATTCAAAAATGAGCAATGAGAATATGTACGCAAGTGATTTATTTTAATCAACAGTAATGAGCAAGTCCTATTATCAAGTGTTGCAAGAATCAAATTTAATTGAATCATAAGTATTACAGCCTGTTTGCTAAATGGCAACTTCTTAATATATGACATAATCAATGTAAAAGCCAAAGAAAATGGAATTGTTTCATTAATTGGATGAAGAGCATGATTCAGAAGATGAAGGAATTGAGGATTATAAGGTTGGTGGTTATCATCCTGTTCATGTTGGAGAAATCTTATAAAATAGATATGTTGTTATTCAAAAATTAGGTTGGGGCCATTTCTCGACAGTATGGCTATGTAAAGATTTTAAATTTGATACATATGTTGCTATTAAGATTTAGAAATCAGCTGAAAACTATCTTGAGGCAGCATATGATGAAGTTGAGATATTATAAAAAGTAGCATAACATGTAGGAGATGAAAAATGGTTGAAAAAATTAATATAATATAAGCCAAATTAGAGATTAAATAGAGATGATACACATGTAGTTTAATTACTAAATTCATTTGTATATAGAGGACCATACGGTTGTCATTTTTGTATGGTTTTTGAGATTTTGGGAGTGAATCTATTGGAGATAATAAAAAGATATGAATTTAAAGGAGTTCCTATGAGATTATGTAGAAAAATAGCTAAAGAAGTATTAATTGGATTGGAATTTTTGCATGATCATTGCGGTGTAATCCATACTGATTTAAAACCAGAAAATGTTTTATTATAATTAACTTAAGAGGAAATAAAAGATATAATAGAAAATGGTTAATTGACTAAAAATTAAATATTTAAAGAAAGATTGGATTTTTATCATTAATTGTTTGATATAAAAAAAGAAGAGCCTCTAAAAAATGAAGAATAAAATAAGACAGTAATTAATGAAGAAAAAAATATTATTAATTAAGAATAAGTGATGGAAAACTAATAATCGAAATTAACTAAAAATTAATTAAGAAATTAACAAAGAAGATTAAAGAAAAAATAATAAAAATAATAATAATAATCATAAGAAGTTGAGATGAAAAAAGAAGAATAAGAATCAGTTCTATAAGAGTAATAAGAAGAAGAAAAGAAATTTGATGAAAAAATTGAAACTCAGAACAAACAGTGTAATCTATTTTAGATAGATAAAAAATCATTATTTAAATAGATTTAAAAAAATGAGTTTTCTGTCAAAGTAGCAGATTTAGGTAATGCTTGTTGGACACATCATTAATTTTCAACATTAATATAAACTAGATAATATAGATCTCCAGAAGTATTAATTGGGGCAAGATATAATGCTACTGCTGATATATGGAGTTTTGCTTGCATGTTATTTGAATTGTTAACAGGCGACTTTTTATTTGAACCAAGAAAAGGAGCAAATTTTTCAAAAAATGACGATCATTTAGCTTAAATTTAAGAATTAACGGGTAAATTTCCTTTGAAATTTTCTTAAAGAGGATTAAAGTCTAAAAGGTATTTCAATAAAGATGGAAATTTATTAAGAATACCAGTATTAAATTGTTGGTCATTAACAGATGTTTTGATAGAGAAATATAAATATAATCCAAAAGATGCAAAAGAATTAGGTAATTTGAAATTATGAATAATAGCTTCATTTTTATTACCAATGCTGAATCCTTATCCAGAGAAAAGAGCCACAGCTGCATAATCATTATAACATTCTTGGTTAAAGAGTTAATCAGATGGAATTAAGATGAATGAATAGGAGTTTAGAGAATATAAGGTTTAAAGAGGATAAGTAGAATTTAAGAAGGTATTATTAAATTAAAATATTTATAGATTGTTGAGAGTGAAGAAGAAGATGCAGATAGAAGTGAAACACCATAGTTAATTTTGCCTCTACCATCTAGACATAGATATAAAATAGAGCCAAGATATGTAAAGAGAAATGAAATTGATCGATCTTTTACAGATTTAGGATATATTGGATTTGGAAATGGTATAGAAATTGATATGTTGGATTCAACAGGAAATTGGCAATTCATTAATTGATATATCATTCTTAAGTTGTTTTTGGTACTTTGTATGATGAACTCTTTTTAAATAATCCTATCTTTGGAGCTTAACTATTTAATTTCTAAATTGCATCATCTAAATGGGCTGATTCTTCATTTACAAAATCATCATCTTTACTCGTCTATTTTTATTAATAAGAATTTTTTAGGGCAAATTTATGTAAATCTTATTAATCTTTTTTTTTATTTTAAGGAGAAGCCATAGAATTACTACTACTATCTTATTAAACTGTTTTCATTGTCTAACAAAACTAACTAAATTTAGATTATTATTATTATGGTTATGCTTTCTCTAAACGACTTGTGGATCCTTACCCTGAACAAACGGATAAAGATCCTATAGTATCTGTTCTTCCATTTAAAATTGGAGATCTGACTACCAGTTCCATTGAACCTACTTAACTATCAAAGCTGCCTTTCTTTTATATTCTTCTTTCATTTTCTATATCATATTCAATTAAGTTTTCATGAATTTCAACCAAATCATTTTTATTGAAGATTTCCTCAAAATACGGATGTTACAAGCAAGCTTCAGCACTTGGCCTATCTTTTGGATTTTATTATAACATTTTTCTTAATAATTCTTATAATTTTGGAGATGCCTAATATTTTAAACTCTAAATACTTATTGAATTTGCTTTATATTATAATTAATTTCACAGTTCTTATTTGCTCTTAAAATTGCCTTATAATCTGCTCCTTAAAATGGTTATCTACCAGACAATAATATATAGAAGATAACTCCAGCACTAAATATATCACATTTTTCATCATAGAAAGGATCATCTTCTTTATACATTAATATTTCTGGTGCTACAAATCCTGGAGTACCACATCTTTTGAAAAGAATATCTTCTCCTAAAAATGCTGCCAACCCAAAATCTGCTATAACGACATCCACATTTGATTCCTTTGATTTTAATAATAAATTTTCTGGCTTCAAATCTCTATGTATACATTTCTTACTATGTATATGTACCAAAGCTTTTATAAAGTTATACATTAATTTTTAAAGTGTATCCAATGAAAATGGATTTGTTTTTGCTCTGGCCAACAATTCCCCTCCCTATAACAGATCAATTACAAAATATATTGAATTTTATGTCTCATAAGCCTCATGCAAATGAACAAGATTCTCTTAATTCAATCTTCTCATCACACGAATTTCATTCTCTAAACTCTCCTTCCCTTTAAATTGCTCTAACATGAATTCTTTGTTAAATGCCTTTATTGCATACTATACTCCTGTTTATTTCTTTGCTGCCAAATAAACCTTTGCAAAACTTCCTTTTCCTATCATCTTTGTTACTCCGAATTCATCATGGAAAGTAGTCTATAAACATTTATAAGCTAATAATTGTTTAAATAACATAGCATCTGCTGTTATTATATCAATATATTATCCATTTCTTAATAATCTGATCATCACTCCATTCTCATTTTTTTAAATAGTCATCACTACTACAGTTAATAATAGCATCCCATGAGGATTCTTATTTTTGAATAAATATAAATTTTCCTAACCTAATTGAATTATTATTGGTTTAAGCTTTTAACTTTTTCTGCTAATTTTATGACACACAGATTCAAAAATAATGGAATCAGTCTATCGATTTTTCATATTTTATTTACTTCATATATATTGACTTAAAACTTTGACCAAATGTGTTTGATCTTGTGAATAACTTCGAGACTATCAAAGAATGATGTAAATTCATTCAGAATCATTTTACTTTAAAATTAATTATATTATTGAATTATAAATCAGTATCATTTCAATAACACTCTATGTTTTATGTCACCATTAATAAATTATGAGTCTCAAATAATAAAATAATTAAATTCCTTCTAAATTATTAATACTGCACAATTTTGTCTCAAAAAGTGCCCAGTTGAAACGATGATGAAACTAAAGTATACATATCTCGATTTAATAATCCGAAGTATTTAATTTTTTATTAGAAGTTAAATTAAGATTTTATACATAAAATAATATAAATTTCAGAATTATTAGAATATTATATCATCGATTCTATAAGTTATTACAATCATTAAGATTTTACTTAAAGTTTAGATTCCTTATGGAAATATTAACAATTATTTAGAATTACACAAATCAAAATATAAATTTATAAATAAAATATTAATATATTTGATAATAAAATTTTTTTATAGTTATTCCTAAAGGAAATACATTTATATTGCATATTATTATTTTAATCCGACTTTAAAAGAAATTATTCTAAATATAATCAAAATAGAAATTTAGATTATCACTACATATTGATAAATTTATTAACTTGCATTTTTATTACTCTTTACATTTTGATTTAATTAAATAATCAAGAAAAAACTTTTCTTTATTCTTATTTTATTATCAATATTTAAATATTCATTTTTATAATTTTCATAAAGAACATGATATAATATAGAAGGTTTTTCATTTTACATGATGATCAAAAAGTAAGAATTTATAATTTTAAATGATATAATATCAAAATTAGTTCATTTAATAATTTCATCATGTAAAATTCCTAATTGTAGTTGAAACCATAAATGTAATCAGTTTTAAATCAAATAAAATTAAATAGTTTATTTGATTATTATCATTCACCATTTGATTTAATCTTAATTTATTTCGTTTAATACTTTATGATTTATTTTCCTCTGCTCTACTATTGCCTATTCTGATATCCTCTGCTTTTTTATGTTAATTATTTAAATAATTTATTACTTAGTTTTGCTTTTAAATCATAATTTTTTGATAATTCTTTTCGTTTAATAGACAAGAAAATAAGTATCTCATATTCATTTGTATTAAGTATCTATTCTGATATTATTCTAGATAAATTAACCCTAATTACATTCTTATTTATCTTTATGAATTCCTTAATTATTAAAGCAATTATAGAAATTTCATATTTTAGTAAAGCAATGATGAATATTTTTAAACAATCAAATTTTTCTAGTATTTTTTTAAATTAGTTTTATATTTATTTACTTTAAACCATATAATTCAATTTTGTATATCATTTTTTAGATTGAGATATAAATGAAGATTATTTTGTATTAAAAGATTCTACATTAACTTCAATTTAATTAACTACTTAAAGCTGTCTTATCATAAAAATCTAAATAATTTCTTTCTAAAATTAAATCCTACTTTGATTATTATGATTTTAATTGATATAAGGAATTCTTACAACTAATATTAATTGTCTTTGAAAGATGCCTCATTAAATATGTCATAATTCTGTAAATTTAAAGTTTTTCAACTGGAGCTTAATAATTATTCATAATGAACAAATCCCATAAATATTATAGAATTAAAAGTTTAAATATTATATTATATTATATTTTGAAATTTCATAATCTGAAGGAAAGTTAGTTCCAAATATAAATTTAAAAAAATTATGAATAATAATTAATAATTTAAAACACTATTGAAATAAATAGTTCAAATCATTAATTATTAGTATGATGTAATGCAAACTAAGATTTAATCAATAATTTTATTTAAAAAATAAATTTCAATTCTTTAATGTCTAATAAAACTACTTAATCAGATAGAAATCTATTATCTGGATAACTTCTTAAAATATTATCAAATAAGTAATTATAAAAGAAGGAGACTTAATTAATAAGAGGAAAAAGTTCATAAAAATAATAAATAAATGATTAATATAACCTCTAAAAGAGAAAAGTATACTTTAAAGGTAGAAATTCAATGGAAAATTTAGAATTAATTTTTAGTGATGAGACTACTAATAAGATTAAGAGTCCAGTTATTGTGATAACAAATAGAAATCCTTTTGTTTCTAGTAGAATTAGTAGAAAGACTCATTTGTCAACTAGTTAAGAGCCTATTCAATCAATTCCTGGAATTAAGAAATCTTTTGATTGGGGCTATAGAATAGCAGGGGTGAAAAAAGAGGAATTAAAAGTAATTTGTTAAAAAGATCCGGTCTCTTTTACTGATTGGGTAGAGAGAATATATGGTAAGGAATGGTTTTATTGAGAGTTAAAAATCATTTGAAATTATTCTTATTCATTGTAGAATATAAATATAAATTAATTATATTTTGGAAAAATACTAAAAAAAAAGAGAATATTTAAAATTATAAGAATAATATTATGAAATTATTTAAGATAAATTCATTAGATTGCGATTGTAAGTAATCAAGTACATATGCTATTCTTGTAATATAAACAAGTTTCTTCGGCTAAGACTATTAAATTTTAATGAATATTTTCTTCTTACATAGCATTCACTATAAATTAGACGAATAAATCAAATGTAGATTCTTTAATTTTAAGTGATTAATGAATAACTTTTAAGTCATTTGATTTATATAGATGTTAATCTTTAAATATGAATGCCATCATTCTTTAAAGATGTAAACTCATTTAGTAAGTCGCATTTTTAAAGTATTCATTATAATGTTCATTGTCTTACATTTTAAATTTAACCTTTGTAAAGATTGACTCAACTTTCCATTTACCAATAAGATTTTAGATTGAACATTATCGAGTAAGACTATTTTTTAATTTAAACCATATATCTTAATAATCTTAAATAACAAGAGGATTTAAATTGAGATTTTAAATTAGAAGAAAGAAATTATCTTTAAAAGATTCTATTTATTGATTAGATATATTAAATTTAGAATGGATAGTCCATAAATCATTTTGAGTAAGAGTAGGTAAATGTTATTGTGTAAGATATTTAAGTATAAATTAAGTATGCTTATTAAAAGCTTCATGAGGAAAGTTTAACATTCTTGGATCTCGTCTTAGTAATTGGACATATTTCTTTTATTAAAGTTAGAATAATGTAGGTTAATCTCTATAATAATCAAGTAATGAGTCTTAATTTATAATATAACTTCTATATCCATCCATCCTAGAAGTAACTAATTCAATTTATTTCTCTTAAATATTTAATTATCTCATAGATTCAATCATGTGCGTTTTAAATAATGTAAAATGTACATTATTTAAATGCATACTTTTATGAGATTATCTCATATCTACTAAAATTTTATTAGATGTTTATTCCCATCCCATCATTTATTATAAGATTCTTCCTAATTTTTTAGCCTATTCCTGAAGTTCAATTCCAATGAAATAATGAGCCAAAGTATTATCTGCAAATATCTTTTAATAGCTATTTTCAGCCATACATAAAATAGTATCTGGAACATCTTTCGTACTAAGTTTTTCTGTTTTTTAGTTATAAATAATAGCAAATGGAGTATGACTATTAATAATGCAGTAACGATATTACTCAATCATGGAACTGAATTCGAATACATAATCTACTTATGTTTTAATTACTTTAAGAAAACAAGTCTAAAATATAGCTAACACTATAAATATACAATTAAATAATTTTTGAAATGGTTAAAGTCTTTGTTTTTAAGTCCTAAATTTTTATGTTTATCCTTAAGTTATTCAAGATTATAAAACACAGGTTTCCCCATAATATATTCTAAAAATGTTTTAAAATGAGCTTTATATTATTCATGATCTTCGATACCTTAAAATATTAATATTTAATATAGATACTTTAGATCATTTAATGATTACTTGAATAATTATAAAATTCTTCGTTTAATTAATCAACAACTTCATCTCCACCAATTTTATAATAAAATAAACTCATATCTTCATCTCTAACACTTCTTCCACTTAAGTTAATTATAGAATTTTTTTAGATGGGTGTTAATTTAGTTTATGAAATCATAGATTTTCTAATTTCCAAAGAATAATGTCTAGATGAATTTACAGGATGAAAAAAGTTTTATTGAATTGGTATTCCATTTGGTCTAGATGTAGGAGATTAATAATGATTTTATGGACATTTAGCAACATTCAAAACAAATCTTTTATGTATGATATCTGGAGAATGTAATTTAGGTAGATTGGGATGACTATTAACTTAAGATTCTTTTCTTGGAGTTGACTTAATATGAGTTAGTAATTATTATTATGTTTCAGATAATTAACTTACATATTATGCAAAAGATTATCTTTCATTTATTCTATCACCAGGTTTATTTCCTGTTCTTTAAATTAGATAACCCTTTTTCGTATTTTGACTATTAAGTGCAATTTATTAATACATTTATTAATATATTTATATATATATATATTATCATATACAATCAGTGGAGTTTTTAAAAAGAGATTGTTTCTATAATAAATACTTAAGATCATATTAAAAGACCCTGATCATTTTCTTGATGTAGTAAACATTTTCAGATGGTTTGAAACACAATGTATCAGTGGTTGTCTGGTCTTTAATTTCTTCTTGTAATAAAAAATTAGATGCTACTCTATTTGTACTTTTTTAATTAAATAAATATTGACATGATTGAGTTTAATCTTTCTTTTTAAATTTTTTAGCAGTTTGATCTTATTATTAATCTTAAATTTCCTTCTAATAAATAGGTCCTAAAGGTATTGATTATTTATTTTAGAATTAATGCAATATTAACATAGCATGTTTAAAATCGATGACTTTATTTGTTGGTCTATGAATTTTACCAAAGCTATGTCCTTTTTTATATTCCATAGGTATTTTTTTGACTAATATTTTTAAGTCTTTTCTCTTGTTTTCAGTTTCCCATTTATTAAGATTGCCATTCTATAATAAGACATCTAAATCGTATTCATCTTCAGAATAAGAATTCTAATCAATAAATCCTTCCTTTGTTTTAGCATCCAGTAAATATGCTGCTTCTCCAACATTCCTCATTCCTTTCCCAGGTTCTTCATATTCCCCTTATGCAAATTTCTCGTGATAATATATTGCTTTATTCATATCCTGTTTGTAATAATAACATAATGATATTTTATCGTATGTAAATATCTCATAATTAGTGTCATTAACAATCCATGACAATTTTAGCATCTTTTTAAGATAAATTAAACTTTTATCATATTACTAAAGTTTTATGCAAATCTTAGAAATGTGTTTATAAGCTATTAATTTGTATTTGTGACAATGATTCCCTTGCATATTACAAATTCTTAACACCTTTTTCCAATTCGAATAAGCCAACTTCTCCTTCCCATATATTTCCAATATCATATTATGAATATAATAACCAACCAAAAACATATTCAAACAACCTATCTTCCATAACAACCTAATCATTCTCTCTCCTATAGGCGATATCTAATTCACCTCCTCTACTACCATCTTCTCATTCATTATTTATAATAGTTTTTAAATCTTTTCTATAAACTCTACAAACTTTGGATTCTCGAATACTATTTACTATAATTTTAGTGCATCTCTTCCACCAAAAAATGTTTACTTATATTTATCAGGATTAAATTTTTAATAGTTTGCTTCTCCTGGTTAATATAATTTTTATAATTGTTGCATCTGCAATCTTCTATGTTAATCTTTATACTCTTGCATTCCACTATCAGCCTAATACATTACTTGCACATGCATATTTTATGAATTTAATTCTTCAACTACATCATTCTTTGTTAAAATATCCCTTCCTTTTATATGCTTTATATTTAAAGGATCTCTTAAAAATAGATAATCATCAAACCCTTGCCAACGAAGTAATGATCTCCAATATTATTTAACTATAAATTTTTCTTATTATTCTGTTAAAAAAGGAGTTGCTTCTTATTACAGTGAATGTTTTGGATTTGTGAATAAATTGGCTTTTACATTTGCAAATAGATTTCCCATACTTTAACTTGCAGAATCAGGTTTTTACAATCTTTAATTGATTCGAGATCCTATTGGTCTTCCTGACTCCCTTGTTGCAACAGTTCTTTTAGTTATCAATTTGTTTTGATTATTTTATTCGTATTTTTGTTAAAGAAAATCTTCGTAATCTTTATTTAGGAGGTTACGTAAACCTTTCATTTTTTTTATTTATAAAACTATTTATTTTTAATATACTTATTGACTTTTTTATATAATGTTTCTATAGACTTTGTTTATTTAGAGTTTATTATTTTTATTTTATTATCAATCATT
>JPFM01000113.1:7418-77937 GCA_000733375.1 Paramecium sexaurelia | reverse complement strand
ATAGAATTATGTTAGTTATTCGTTATGACAGAATTTCTGACATTGAAACTTAGTTCATAGAATATATTCAATTTTTCAAAGGATATGAGAATAAAGTTACAATAGTAATAACATTTTTGGATTAAGTTGAATTTAAAGTATAAAGAATAAATGGTTAAGGAGATATCTCATATGTTAAATAATTACAATATGAATTCTATTATTTTTACATCTTGTCATGATTCAGGTGAAAAACTTTGCGAACTTTTTGATCTATAATTAAAAAATTCTGTTGCTTAAAAAATCTAATTAACAGATGATTAATAGCTTAAACTATTAAATCATTTTGATGATGAATAATTAGATTGTGAGATCATGTTCAACGAATACAGTCTATTATGTAGGTTTAGAAATGGCATAAAGCAAATTCTATATTTAATGAAATATAAAAATGATAATTATAATGATTAAAATTCTGCTATAAAAGAAATAAGTGTAAAATTGATATTGGAAATTTTTTATGGTTTTAACGAAATTATGTATGGTCAAGAAGAATCTTAAAAATATTTGATTTATTAAACTATAAAAAATTTTATAATTGAGAGTTTCTTCAATTTTTTGAATAAATTGAAATAATAAGACCAAAAGGGTATACGTTTAAATTTATAATTAGATTTCGAATAATTTTTAGAAATAGAATTGAAATATTATGAAGTAGGTCGCGATGAATGTTTGAAAGAACTTCGGTAGGCTAAAATGAGGTAGTCATAGAAGATGATTATTTAAGCTTGATTATATACATTTAATTTATTATTAAAGAAAATATATCGATTTAATCAAATAATGATTAAAGAATTTTTGAAAGATAATACAGATAATTGTCTAGAATTAATTCATAAAGGTGAGAATCTTGATGAAATTGATAGAAAGAGTGGGAAATCTTTGTTATAAATCGCAATAACAAATAATAATTTAGCATTAGTTAAAGCTTTAATAGCAAAGAAGGCTGATGTTAATTTTTTGAATAAGATTGATAAAAGCACTCCTTTATTTACATCCATTTAATTGAATTTCTTAGAAGCAGCATAAGCATTATTATAAACTCATTAAGTAGATCTTGAAATGTAAATCGAAGGAAGATCTTATTTAGAGCATGCTGTTGTTATTGGAACAGTTCAAATTATCTAATTGTTAATAAGTTATAAATGCAATTTATTTTAGAGTATAAAGTACCAATAATAGGAAATCTATTGCATCTTGCTATAAATGCAGAATAAGATGAAAATGCATAATTTTTAATCTAAAATGAGATTGGTTTGATAAATTAGGATGAAGATTAAGAAAATGTATTACATATATTAGCATTTTCTGGTAATGCAGAGTTGCTTAACTCAATAATTAAAAAACATATTAATAAGCCATTATAAATTGATATATGGAATTAATAAAATAAAGAAGGAAATGCTCCCTTACATATTGCTGCAATTAATGATAAGTAATTATTCTTAAAAGTTTTGCTGTCAAATAAAGATCATATTAATTTAGATGTAAATAAATTAAATAGGGCTGGATTAACATATTAATAAATTATTGAAGATAGGAAGAAGAAGCTTGAATTAGAATAATAAGAATAATAAGTAAGGAAGAGATAAATAGCAGAAGATAGAGTAATTATATATATATATATATTAATTAATTAGAAAGAAAGATAATAATAAAGAGCTAAAGAAGTAGAGAATTAGATTTTAGAAGAAAAAGAAATACAAAAATAGATAAAAAGAAGCAGAAGATAATAAAGAAATATTATAGAAGAAAGAAGATACAAAAAATAGATTTGTTATGTTAGGAATCTTTGCAGCAGTTATTCTAGGATTCTATATAATATTGTAATTTAGTATAAAGAAGAAATGAGTATCAAGACATGAATTTAGTTTATTTTAAGAAGTTATGGTTATTGATTTCTAATTCAATTTTCTTTTCATTTGAAGGTGAAATATCTTCTTATTCTCCAAAATCTACACTTATTTAAACCGCTAAAATTTATATATCACTATTACCTTAATTTGTATTATATTTTCGACTATATTCTTAATGTTTAATTTAAATTTTTGAAAAATATATTATTTTATAATTATTAATAACTGATGTCATATAAAAAATTGATGTTATCATTTTGTCTAATTGCAAGAATTGCTAGACCATCCTAAATAAGTCAAATGATCATTCAGATTTGGATACTAAACAGAAGCTGAACATTTTTGATCTTCTCCCTTTACTTCTTAACATATAACATAATTAACTCCATCCTTATACCAAATTTCAGTATTAACGTGTTCAAAATCATATTTAACAAGTGGTAGATGAGGAGCGATATCTTTTTTATTGGTTAATCTTGCATGACTAACCTTTAATGTAGAAAACCAATCATAAAAATCAGAATCACCTACTCTTGGAGAACCGACAGTCACAAGAGTTACCTTAATTCCTAACATAGATAGCTCACTAGCAAACAAAGTTGCCATTGCACCTCCCAAAGAGTGTCCTGTAACATGATATTTGGCATAAGGATATTTAATTCTATACTCACCTAATAACACATCTAAATGAATTTTAAGAGATGTATAAGCAGCAAAGAATCCTTCATGAACTTAACATTTGCATATTGGATTAAATTCTATTTTCTATGTGTCTATGTCAGCAATGAAATTCTTTAAGTTTGATGATCCTCTGAAAACGACTGTAATAGCTTACGAATATGAATTATAAGCAATGTAACCTCTTGTTTCCTTAGAATAGTTAAAATCTCTTACCAATTCTTTGTTCTCATATATTTATATTTTGCTTAAGTGAGGATATTATTCACTTATAGCACCAACATTCCAATTTAAGATGTCATCAGGATGACAATAAGCAGCAAATGAAAATGCAGTTAATTGATGAGCTAAAGATGAATCATAACCAAAGACAGACCATATTGATAGAAAAGCAAGCAAAATATTCATGATTTAAATGTATTTATTTTCATGACGTATCCCGTCCACAATTTATACTTAAAAATTATATTAAATAATATTATTAAAAAATATATTTTGATTTTCTAATTACTTTATTATTTTAACATTAATTGAGTTATATCTATTTTTTTCTACAAAACCTTGAATAAAATTAAATTTTTAATAATTAAATTCTACAATTTCAAATTTAACATTCTTATATATTTTGATAAATTCTAAATAATAAAAAAGTATTATTAGTAATCCTAATCTTTTAAAATACCAATATCTATATCGTTTTTGATACAAATATATTTATACATCTTCAATGAAATACATATAATAATGCTAATCTATTTATTAATATTATTTTCATACAATTCGTAATTGTTTATAAATAAATGATATTTTTAATTGAATAAATAATTAATAAATTATTTTCTGTTATTAACATAAATGAATCGCAGTTATTACAATAAGTCCAATAGTAATTTAACTCCTGGTAAAGCAAAGTCATAACATGTAACTTAGATTTAATTGTAAGACATATCATTTAGTTAAAGAAACATTAGCAAATATATTAGAGATTCGTCTACTGAAAACAATAAACGCGGAGACAATACTTTGACTGCTTTAATCCAACAATCTTAATAAGTAATACAATCAGCAAGACAATTTAGTATTGATAGACCAATCAAAACATCTCCCATCGAAAAGTATAATAATCATTGAATTTATAGCTCTCCTCATATTCAAAAAAAAGTAATCAGTACATCCTAATCTTTATCATAATAAATTAGAAAAAGTGCAGATTAATAATAAAGAAGTAGCGCTTAGTTTGATAGACTACTCAATGAAAATACTTCATTATTGATGCGTATATAAGAATTAGAATAAAAAGTATGAAATTAATTTTAACAAGTGAGAATCAATTATTATAAATGAAATGCTAGTGTAGCAATTAGACTAGTAAAAGATAATAAGAAAATATACTCAAACATCATAATCAAAACAAAGGCGATTTCGATGAATTCTTGTAATCGCATCATTGCAATGAAAATGAAAATAGAATATTAAAAGAAATAATAAATAGGTAATCCTCTATTATGCATATTCCATCAGTCATACAAACACTTTCACTTATTAAATGAATACATAGTATATATATAATTTATAACAACTTCAAAGGTTATTCATTAAAATCTCAATTAATTTTAATCCCTTTATCTGTTCAAATTTAAACTGCACAAAAAATTCATTTGATAGATAGATTCTCATCTTCTATATAGTAATCATTAGAAATACTTATTGCATTTGTGATAGACGAATCATTTTGATTTGTTTTTTCATCTTGAATTGTTTAAATCAATCAATATCTATATCTTAAAAGATTTATTTAAGCTATTTTTGGCCTAAATGAACTTAATTTAAACCTATAATTGTAAATATTTATAACCTTATTAGAAAAATTTGTTATTTTAAAAGCCCATATTGTTAGCAACAATTAGCATACTATATCTATAGAATGATTGTTTCTATAATATCTTTTGTTTGAAGTCTAAAACCTCAATGTATCATTCAAAGATTTATTGTATTCTTGATTCATATTTTTTAACCATAACATTTCCAAAAATACCAACAAAAAATATTAATAATATAATAGGCCTTATTATAGAAAAAGATTAAACAGGAACAATGATGTATACTCAATATTAGAATATATAAAATAATAACTAGTATTATATCCTCTAATAAATTACTTAACAATTGTATGTTCTAATATTATGGAAGCTACTAATAAACCTAATTAAATAATCTTTTTTTCTAATTCTATCAAATTATTCGATACCATTTTCATATATTAATTAAAAAATTTAAAATGTATAGACTTCCTTAATGTAAATTCCATCCTGAGCCGATTAGCTTTGTTAATTTACTCGCTGGTATTATAAAAGAATAAAGGGCGCTCTGTTCTCGATGTTATCTTGAAAGACCAAAATTAATTCAACTTGCATTTTAGGAGAAATAATAGTTAGTAGAATATGCATCTGAATAGTTCAATAAATATTTTACGGAATTTACTTAACCGATCAAATAATAAATTAGATGTCTGGATGATTTTAAAATTCAATTTAATGCAACTATTGATTAGCTAAAATAAAAGTTATAATATCATGCTGAGTAATTGTAAATAATAATAAAAATTTTTTACATAAATTAGATATTAACTTTGAATCTTTATCTATTTCTGATATCCAAGATTTAGCAGAAGATTTATGTAATTTATTAGGGGGAAAAATAGTGGAAGGAATAGGTTTACCAATAAATAAAGAAGAAGATAAATAAAGAATAGGAGATGATAATTTAGAGAAAAAAGAGGTACTAAGCATTTATAGATGATAAAATCAATAAATTTAATCAAAAGGTTACAGAAATAACCTAATTATAAGAAATAGGTATAATCAATGAGATAAAAGAATTACAAGATAAACTTACACCTATACTGTAAATTTATACACTTTAGAGAAACCTAGCTGAAGGGCTATTGAAATATGAATCTATTGAAAAGATAAATATTTAAGAAGAAGAATGATATTCATCTTGTGTTAGCAATGATGAAACTTTTATTGTAGTATCACGTAGAATGGATTTGTATTTGTATGAAGTTTAAGGAAATATAATAAAGGAAATTGATAAAATTAATAGCTGCGGATTTTTTTATGAAATCTCATTTGATAAAAATAATAACAACTTAGTTTACTTGGCTGGTTATAATTTAATTTTATAACTTATGAGAATTGAAGATAAAAAAATGTTTATTAAGGCGAATTCTGTTAGGTTTGAGAAACCTGTATCTTGTTTAATATGCACTAACAATTGAGAAATTATTATTTCTAGTTAGGATTTCTTCTTTAATATATTGAGGGTGTTCAAACTGAAATATGTTCGATTACTTAAAATAAAGATGAAGCTTTGATGGCAACAAGTCATGTTAATTACATAATAAATATTTGGTGGAAATAAAATGATAAATGGGTTATAAAATAATCTATTTAAACAAATAGAGAGCAAACAGTTATTCAAAAGTTAGGAAGAATTAGAAAAGACAGGAGCGCTATTTGCTATTTAGATCATTAAATTTTGGCATATTTAAGTGATTCAGGTATTCTTATGCTTTATAAGAATCAAAACGATACCTATAAAACCTATTAGGAATTTGAGTAGGAAATTGATAAAATTAACCACCTTCGAAGCACATTTACATTAAGATTCAACTTTAACACAGGTTTGTTGGTTTGCCATTAATATCGCTAATTATAGGTTTTTAAATAAGGAAAAGATGGTTATCTGAAATTGTTTTAGTAATTTTAAGGATTTAAAACAAAAATAACTGACTGCTCTTAATCTAATAAATTTTTGTTAGCTTAAGAAGGCGAGAATTTTCAAATAATGATGCTCAATGTAAAAAGGTGAAATAATTATATTATTGAAAGAGTATTTCTTATAAATCATTAAAATGAAAAATTAAACAAATTAAATTATTTTTAACTTTGAAATTTAATATTTATTAGAAGTATATTTTATTTAAAATTTATTTAATATGGATAAAATTCAATATGGTCTTGGTCTAATCAACTATTCATATTATTTTTATATGTAAGGGTTTTGATTATTAAAAGGTATTGGATTTGTTAGTGGATTGTGATTTTAATGTATAGCATTTTATCCTGCTCCTCTTAAAGTTTGTCCTCGACTAACTTGAGAAACATTACTCAAATTTTAATTGATTGTATTCATTTCATCTTATTTTAATTATACGAGAGATTATTATTTTAATAGATAATCTTATTTTGGAGGTAATTAGCTAAATAAATATATAGAATAGTAAATTACCCAACTTATGGAGACCATCCTATTATTTTGGCATTTAATTAAGTATCTTAATTTTTATATGCCTATAAATCCAACATATTCATCGATTTTTCTTATCTTCCCATTCTTAATTACTTTAATCTTTATTCCTCTCTTATATATAAAATGATTGGTACTTTTCAATTCTTTATTAATCTAAATATTCTTTGTATTGTCTTTATGACTCTACTTATTCAACCTTTCTTTAAACTAAGAATTAGTTGTAATTTTAGAGCTATATTATATTATATATTTACATCTTCCAATCTTTATTTATTTAACTCTTATTTCACACTCTTTTCTTATACTTTCCCTTATTCTCTTTCATCCAAAATTTTTCTATTAACATTTAAAGTTTGACGATATTCTTCTTATCTTTTTAACACTCTATCCAATTCATCTTAAAGTAATTTTCTTTAATATGCATCCATATTCTTAGCAATTTAGGATTCTAATTAAGCCTATCTCTCCAATAAAGGTTAAAGAACATTGTCAATATGCATTTTCTATAATTAAGCTTGATTTTATGAGCAAAGTTTATAAAACTATTTATTAGTATAGTCTTGATACATTTTTATAATTCTCTTCCTTGATTAATTCTTTTTCAACATTTCTTCGATTCAATTCTTAAATTTCAATTTAATCATTTCTAAATCTCTCTCTTTCTTCCATATGTCTTAATTGAGATAATTTTAAATCAGCATCTTGTTCTTTAGCCCATTACTCCTTTTATAATCTTCGCTATAAGAAATCTTATTCCATTCTCCTCCTATTTTCATCTAAAGCTTGTTATTCCCATTCCAATTTTTATTATCTCAAATCCATTTCTCGTATCAAGGAATCTTATTTCTATTTATCATATATTGAAGAGATGCCCTTTTACAAAATAGCTTTGTCTTCTAAAAACTTTTTCTATTCTTCTTAAAATTTCATTTATCGTCTTTTCATCTCCTGTGCATCTTCATATTTTTACTCCAATTCTTTCTATTTCATTTGCAACTACTCAAGCATTTTTCTATCTAATTCAGTCCTAAATGATTCTTTAATATTAGAATACAATAATTCTTTCTTTCTAAGGTTCAAAATCTCTCTTTCATTTCGTTAAATTTCCTATCCAATCTCTTACATGTGATGCTCTATTCCATACCATTCCGACTTTAAACCCTTTTCATAATTTATGTTTTATTTACTTGAACATCCTTTGGATAATGACGCCTTGTTAATGTTTAATTTTATGTAACATTCATTGGATCAGTTTCCATTTTATTAAAAATATTTAATAAAAATAATAAATAATCTAACTAATTAATCAAATAACTTATTAAATAAAACTAATCAAAATCATCTAAATACAAACAAACCAACAATAAACCCTTTAAGCTTAAATTTACATCAATATTTTTATAATAAATATTTAATTATTATTTTGTATGAAAAATATAACTATTTTCTAAATTTTTCCTATTAATAAAATCCAAATTACATTTAAATTAAATATGTAAGCTAAATAAATTGATAATAACTTAAGTTATATATATATTCAGTCTTCAAAGTAAGATTGTATTTTCATTTTATCATAATAACCCTTCTAAACTATGAGAAGCTATTATAATTTATTCATCATATTAATAAAACCTATTAAGATGAGTTTGTTCTATTTAAATAAAACAAATTAATTTAAATAACTAAAAATGTAATCAACTTATTTAAGTGTTCTTAAAATAAAAAGTACTTTAAATGTTAATTCATTAAAATCTTTAAGAGGCTATATTGTTATTATCAATAGAGCAGATATAACATCATTTAATTTCACTTTTAGGAATTATTTCGATATTTTGACATCAACTTCAATAAAGATAATATGATTAGAGTTTGTTTGTTTAATTTACTATATTAGTATTTTTTTTGACACAACTTTAGAATAAATTTTACTAATTTTACGATAAATAATCTAAAAAATCTAAAGAATTTAACATAAAGATTCCTAAATAATATTGAATATAAAAAACTATTTATTAAATTATTTGAGATAAATATATGGGACAAGTCATAAAATATATTCATTATTTTGGGAATGGTGTTTTTTGAAATTTTCGATGTGTTCTATTTTATAAAGGAGTTTGAAATTGAACTTTGACAACTGAATTAGGATGTGCAGACTATGATTGCCTTTTTTTCATTTAATGTGTCGACATCTCAATTTTTTTGACTGATTAACAATTTCTTTCGAACTATTTTCTTTGTTACGATTCTAAATCCTTTATTTCTTTCTGATGATTTTTCCTATCCTCATGATGAGTTGAGATGTAAGAGTTAAAAATATTCATTTCATCATGACCTTCTTTAACTCTCATCTGTTTAGATTTTTAAAGAATTTGTAATTAGCTTTTTTGAATTTTTTAGCTCATTATTTTTAATTATATATATTCTACAAATAAAACAAGCTGTTATGAAAATAATTATATTTTATAAATAAAATAATAATTGATAATTCAGAATAAATGTAGTTGAATCCTTCTTCTTTATACATTTATATATGAGATAATTATTTCAGAAAATTAGAATCGTATTCAATGTGAATTTTACAATTTTCTTATCTTCCTTAATTTTTGATCATATCTAAATCTATACTAAAATTACTTGAATTTCAATTATTATTATCACAGGTTTTCATAATTATAAAAGAATTAGTATAATTAAACCTTAGATGATTAAATCAAAAAAAATTAACTCTGGAATTTTAATAAATGGTATTTCAAAGATATAATATATCATAGGGTTATCTTAACAATAATTCATTATAAATATTGATATACAGTTCATCTTATTTATTTACTTAAACAAAAACCTAATATTAGATAAAATTATCTTAATATTAAAGATTCTTTACATTATATTCTATTTTTGAATTAGATTTAATTTAATATTTAGAATTTATTTATTTATTAAACGTGAAGCACAATTTACTTTAACTTACCCATCAATTATTTATGTTAAGTTGGAAAAAAAAAATTTGCATTATTAAATACTAAAAAAATATAATTATTTTGTTCATTACAAATAATATGATCTTGCTCTTATCTTTGTTATGTTTCTTGGATCCTAAGATATATTAATATAATACCAATTAACGAGAGTAAGTTGAACTCAATTATTAAGATGTTTAAAATTCTTAAATTAGCTATTATTCTTTCTATTCAAGTTTATGAATGGATTGCTCTGTTTATATTCTTTTTTGACATTCAATTTACAATAATTAAGAAAACTCTTTGTTTCTAAGTTCTTCATTTGATTTCTATTTCACCTTCATTTTAAATTATGATTTTGCTTTTTCTTCTTTAAGTTATTTATATCTCACAATATTTTTTATTAGCTCAGATTCTCTTTATTATTGTAGTTATCTTTCTAATTCAAGTTATTTCAATTTCAAAATCTATATTTGCTATTAATTAATCAATTTTTTTTGTTGAGATATTTTTTTGCGTCCCTCTTCACTTTAATATTTTTTAGTCTTGGCCATTTATTAGGTTTGTTGCAATTACTTTAACTTTTGCATATTCTGATTAAGTCTCTATCATAATAATGTGTTTATAACACTCTAATTAAACGAATCATGTTCAAACTGAATCAATTATTTCATTTCAACAGACTTCTATTGTAATTTAATTTTTCTAATAACTTTGAGCTGATTTTGTTAAATTAGGTTAACTCTATTCATCAAGAGGCTGAGTTACTATTCAGATTATTTACGACTTGATATAGGTGATACATACCTTTAACGTGTTTACGAAAGAATATTATGGTTATTCATAAATATTTATTATTAATGGGGTAAATTTGTAATGGGTGTTAGTGTTAACATCGTTCTAATGAAGCCATTTAAGAGATAAATGTTAAAAAGAAGCCAAAGAAAAAAGTAGAAAAATAAGAGAAGGTCGAGAATTCGGAGTGTATAGAAGATGTGTAGAATCCTATTGAGAATTATATTAAAAGAATTACATAAGGAGATGCAGCGATTAAAATATAAAGAAATTGGAAGAAACATAGGAAATCATAAAAAATAACAATTGAGAAAATAGAAGGTCATGCAAATTAATAATACTTTAAGGAAGAAACAGCGAATGCATTATCGCAACCTCAAAATTCTAACAGTGTAAAAAACCCACCTTTTAAGTAAAAGGTGATTATGTTATTAGTTTTAATTCTGGAGCAATTTATGAAGGTGAATGGAAGGATAAAAAGAGAGATGGATTTGGTATATAAAAATGGCCAGATGGTGCAAGATATGAAGGCTAATGGGTTGAAAATAAAGCATGTGGATAAGGAAAGTTTTATCATGCTGATGGTGATCTTTTTGAAGGAGAATGGAAAGATGATAAAGCAAATGGGTGGGGAATCTATAGTCATTTTAATGGAGCTATGTATGAGGGTGAATGGAAAGATGATTTATAACATGGTAAGGGAACAGAAACTTGTATTATTATGTTATGTTATGATAGGGTAGGATAAATCTAAATACTCTGGAGATTATGTTGAAGGGAGAAAACATGGTAATGGTAGATATGATTGGGCAGATGGATCATATTATGATGGAGAATGGAAAGAAAATAAAATTAATGGATTTGGTACATATAAATGGGCAGATGGTAGAATTTATCATGGACAATGGTTGGATAACAATATGAATGGACTAGGAGTTTATGAGTGGAAAGATGGTAGAAAATATGATGGATAATATTTGAATGACAAAAAACATGGTTTAGGAACATATTATTGGGCAGATGGTAGAAAATATGAAGGAGGTTGGAAAAATGGTAAATAACATGGTACAGCAAAATACTATTTGACTAATGAATCTATCAAAATTGGTATTTGGGAGGATGGTAAAAGACTGAAATGGTTAGATGATGCATGATTAAATAATTTATTTGCTTGCTTTTACTTTTGATTAATTAAACTCTAAGTTTATCATTAATAATCTTGATAAGTTTCATTAAGATTTAAGATGGCATATCTTTGATTAAATTTACCTTATTTGAAATGCCTAAATCTTTTTAAGGCTGAAAAAAAAGTTTAATTGAATAGTTAAAAAATAATTAGTTATTTATTTAATATAAATTCCTTAATAAAACATCTTTTATCATTAATTTTTCTATTTTTCTTAATTGATATTGAATTCTTTATTAAATTATGTTTTTAATTCTTTTTGATTGAATTTAAAATATATACCTTTCTTGGTCACAAGAGATTCATATTAAACTAATTTTATTTATTTTTATTTAATAAATGAAAACGAAAAGTACTTAAATATAGAAAAGTTCTTACTTGAAATAGAAAGAATATAGATAATTATAGAATGTAATCCATCGGCTAACGATTTATATCACATCGGGAGAATATTTGATACTTATCTTTTAATGCATTAGTCTATCTATCATAAAATTTTATGAAGTAACATTTATGTGTATAATTAGTTTATAGGCATAATGATATTCTAATGTCTTGTTGTTTTAATTTTGTTCTTTTTATTAAGAAAAATCAAAAGTAATTAAAGTTGAATAATAGGGTTGTTGATATATGAATAAGAATGTAAAACTTGTAGATAGCTAATTTTTTGTTAAATTTGCCATCATTGTGAAACAATTGTTCTTCATATTGAAATGTTAGAAATGTGCTTAGATTAACATTAAATAAAGTAAAAGCCTTTAACATTTAAGACTCCTAAAAAAGTTACTGGGTGTGTTCTTAACCAAAATAATAGCTTAAATGATAGCATAATCATATACAGCAATAATTATTGAGAAGTCTATGCAATTTTATGCAGCATTTTTAGCCATAATAATATCAATATTATTTGTTAATATCGCTCTATTGTTTTTACTCATTTTACTTTCATAGAAATTATTGCAAGAAATTAAAATCAAGTAATAAATTTAAACACCTCCCGATGGATTTAAAATAATTGAATAATAAGAAGAAAAATGTCTTGAGATATTGGATAAAAAAGAAGAATAATAAAATCCTAAAACACCAGATTAACAAGAAATTGAAGACAAAGGTTCTGTTAATATTTCTATTAATGAGGATATAAGTCCAGCTAATTTAAAACTAGTATTATCATAAATTTATTATAGAAATCTAGTTTAAGTCCTAGTCCTGGTAGATACAGATCTGGAAAAATACTTGATTTTTTAGAAAAGAAATTAAGCCATGCCAAATTAAGCCAGAAAGAATTACGTAATGTGTATAGTAAAGAATATAGTCGAAAATATAATACAAATTAAGGTAATAGTGATATATAAATTTTAGCGGTTTAAATAAGTGTAGATTTTGGAGAATAAGAAGATATTTCACCTTCAAATGAAAAGAAAATTGAATTAGAAATCAATAACCATAACTTCTTAAAATAAACTAAATTCATGTCTTGATACTCATTTCTTCTTTATACTAAATTACAATATTATATAGAATCCTAGAATAACTGCTGCAAAGATTCCTAACATAACAAATCTATTTTTTGTATCTTCTTTCTTCTATAATATTTCTTTATTATCTTCTGCTTCTTTTTATCTTTTTTTGATTTCTTTTTCTTCTAAAATCTAATTCTCTACTTCTTTAGCTCTTTATTATTATCTTTCTTTCTAATTAATTAATATATATATATATATAATTACTCTATCTTCTGCTATTTATCTCTTCCTTACTTATTATTCTTATTATTCTAATTCAAGCTTCTTCTTCCTATCTTCAATAATTTATTAATATGTTAATCCAGCCCTATTTAATTTATTTACATCTAAATTAATATGATCTTTATTTGACAGCAAAACTTTTAAGAATAATTACTTATCATTAATTGCAGCAATATGTAAGGGAGCATTTCCTTCTTTATTTTATTAATTCCATATATCAATTTATAATGGCTTATTAATATGTTTTTTAATTATTGAGTTAAGCAACTCTGCATTACCAGAAAATGCTAATATATGTAATACATTTTCTTAATCTTCATCCTAATTTATCAAACCAATCTCATTTTAGATTAAAAATTATGCATTTTCATCTTATTCTGCATTTATAGCAAGATGCAATAGATTTCCTATTATTGGTACTTTATACTCTAAAATAAATTGCATTTATAACTTATTAACAATTAGATAATTTGAACTGTTCCAATAACAACAGCATGCTCTAAATAAGATCTTCCTTCGATTTACATTTCAAGATCTACTTAATGAGTTTATAATAATGCTTATGCTGCTTCTAAGAAATTCAATTAAATGGATGTAAATAAAGGAGTGCTTTTATCAATCTTATTCAAAAAATTAACATCAGCCTTCTTTGCTATTAAAGCTTTAACTAATGCTAAATTATTATTTGTTATTGCGATTTATAACAAAGATTTCCCACTCTTTCTATCAATTTCATCAAGATTCTCACCTTTATGAATTAATTCTAGACAATTATCTGTATTATCTTTCAAAAATTCTTTAATCATTATTTGATTAAATCGATATATTTTCTTTAATAATAAATTAAATGTATATAATCAAGCTTAAATAATCATCTTCTATGACTACCTCATTTTAGCCTACCGAAGTTCTTTCAAACATTCATCGCGACCTACTTCATAATATTTCAATTCTATTTCTAAAAATTATTCGAAATCTAATTATAAATTTAAACGTATACCCTTTTGGTCTTATTATTTCAATTTATTCAAAAAATTGAAGAAACTCTCAATTATAAAATTTTTTATAGTTTAATAAATCAAATATTTTTAAGATTCTTCTTGACCATACATAATTTCGTTAAAACCATAAAAAATTTCCAATATCAATTTTACACTTATTTCTTTTATAGCAGAATTTTAATCATTATAATTATCATTTTTATATTTCATTAAATATAGAATTTGCTTTATGCCATTTCTAAACCTACATAATAGACTGTATTCGTTGAACATGATCTCACAATCTAATTATTCATCATCAAAATGATTTAATAGTTTAAGCTATTAATCATCTGTTAATTAGATTTTTTAAGCAACAGAATTTTTAATTATAGATCAAAAAGTTCGCAAAGTTTTTCACCTGAATCATGACAAGATGTAAAAATAATAGAATTCATATTGTAATTATTTAACATATGAGATATCTCCTTAACCATTTATTCTTTATCTTTAAATTCAACTTAATCCAAAAATGTTATTACTATTGTAACTTTATTCTCATATCCTTTGAAAAATTGAATATATTCTATGAACTAAGTTTCAATGTCAGAAATTCTATCATAACGAATAACTAACATAATTCTATTAATGAGAAAATTATCAATAGCAGATAAAACTCCTGCATTTAAATCAAATACATCATAAATTGAACTAAATCCAGGTGTATCAATTAATTTAAATCCTTCTCCATAGAATGATTATTTAACGAAGACATTTCTTGTGTCAACCTTTCCTCCACCATAAGTTTCTGACTTGGAATTAGTTATTTTATTAAAAAGGGTGGTTCAGCCACCACCAATTCGACCTGCTAATAAAACAGTCTTTTACATCTAATAATATTTTTTTCTTTTAATTATCGTGCTTTATAGCCCAATAATTAATTCTATTAGAATAGTTTTACTATTTTCAAGTCATTAAAAATAATAAACTATTAATAATAGTTAAATTTATATTTTAGATATATAAATGATTGATAATAAAATAAAAATAATAAACTCTAAATAAACAAAGTCTATAGAAACATTATATAAAAAAGTCAATAAGTATATTAAAAAATAAATAGTTTTATAAATAAAAAAAAATGAAAGGTTTACGTAACCTCCTAAATAAAGATTACGAAGATTTTCTTTAACAAAAATACGAATAAAATAATCAAAACAAATTGATAACTAAAAGAACTGTTGCAACAAGGGAGTCAGGAAGACCAATAGGATCTCGAATCAATTAAAGATTGTAAAAACCTGATTCTGCAAGTTAAAGTATGGGAAATCTATTTGCAAATGTAAAAGCCAATTTATTCACAAATCCAAAACATTCACTGTAATAAGAAGCAACTCCTTTTTTAACAGAATAATAAGAAAAATTTATAGTTAAATAATATTGGAGATCATTACTTCGTTGGCAAGGGTTTGATGATTATCTATTTTTAAGAGATCCTTTAAGCCATCCCGAATTAAGACAGAAAGAACTACTTAATGTATATAATAATCATATTTAAAATCCTTTAAAAATATCTTCATTTTAAAATTCAATGTATTATTTCTAAATCAAATATCCTTTATTAGATTTTTGTTTTATTAATAAATTATATTTACAATTACAATAATCAATAAAATTTATCAATTCACTATTCCATATAAATTATATTTGTGTAATTATTTTGTTTTAATAATGATCTCAAAATAGTCTGTTAGAAAGGATCAAATTAAGAAATATTATGAATTTCTTACTTAAGAAGGGATTTAATAAGATTTATATAATAGATGTTATTATTATTATAAAGGGTAATTTATTAAAAATTTAACTTAAATTATAAGTAAATGGTTTAATTTTCATATTAGTAAAATAGTTTGACGACAACTTTATTTGATTAAAAATTTTGGAGAATAAAAGTATAGAATACATTAAATATTTGAATTATTTGGGAATATGTGATTAGAAAATGAATCATTTTGGATTGATGTCGTATTATTTATATTAAACTTAATATCTTATGATGCATATTAAATTATATCAATAATCAGAGATTGAAGAGGAGATTTGAAATAATGAGAGTATTTAAAAAAATAAAATCTAAATGAGATCATCAGTTTTGATATTGATTGTCTTAGCAGCAACAGTTAATAGTGCCTTTGTTTATAATGAGGCATTGGCAACAGAAGAAGCTGCCCTTTCATTTGCTGCTTATTGTCCTGACACAGCCATTAACACATGGAAGGTAGGTTATGTAAGCACAAATTATCCTGGAATCTAAAAGCCATTAGTGTTCGAGAACAATGCTGCTGTAAAATATATTGTTTTATATTATTTTAGGGTACCAAGGGATATATTGCTTACAATCCAACATATAATGCTATCACAATAGTTTTCAGAGGGTCTAGTAACATTCAAAACTGGTTGGACAACATTTAATTTGATAAGGTTGATTACAATACAGCATGTAAATGCTAAGTTCACAGTGGATTTTTGGATGCCTTTAATTCAATCAAACCTTAAGTTGATTCTTTGTTCACCAAATACAAAGGATTGTACCCAAAGGCTATCATCCATGTAACTGGTCATTCTTTGGGAGCTGCTATGGCCACTTTATATACAACTGAATTGGCTATAGCTGGATATACAGTTTAATTGAGTACATTTGGTTTACCAAGAGTTGGTGATACAGCTTATTACAATTATTTCTCATCATTCACAAAGGTCACTCATTTCAGAGTTGTCCATGAGAAAGATGCTGTTCCTCATGTAAGATAATTTAAATTATATCTTTCTTTTAGGTCCCACCTGAGAACTTTGGATTCAATCACGTTGATAGAGAAATCTGGTATCATAAGAGTTCATACACTGTTTGTTAATTGGATGAAGATCCTAATTGTTCAGATTCAGTCCTTGTTCCATCAATTGAAGATCATATGAGTTATATGGGATGGAGTTCAACTGTGGATTGCTGATATTTAAAATTACAAATTAACAAATATACAATAAGAATTATGTTTATTCGATTTGAAAAAACAGAAGAAAATATTTATTATAAATAAAAAATGTTTTCGAATCCTTTTTTCAAATCGAGTGATGCATCTAGTCCAAAGAATAATTTACAACCAACATAATAAAGACCATCTGTGTAGGATATTATGAATAAATACAAATATAATCCTTAAGAAAGAGTATCTCATGTTGATGAATAAATATTAGGAAGTCTTAACGAATCCTCAAATGTAGTGAATTAATAACAAATTATAGTTTTTAAATGAACAATCAAGACATGACAAGATGTTTCTAAATCCAATTTAACCATAATTTGATTTGGACCCACCACCAAAAAAAGACGCAATTGCTCGATTAACCTTTGGAGAAGAGAACAAGAAATTTGAATCATAGAAATTATAAAATTAGCGATTATTGAATGAAAATGATCTTTTTGATGATATGTCTCATTTAAAAGATAAAGTTCTAAGTAATAATTATTCCTAATATCAAAGACATGTTAGAGAGATATTCAGTAGCTTTAAAAGCACCTGAATAGCAGAACAAAAGGACAACGATCAAATAACAATTAGAGTTAGATGCAAACCAAGTAGCTTAGGAATATTCTTAAATAGTAGATAAATTTAATAATCCTGATTTATCTGCTATCTCAATTGCAGATAGTACAATACCTGTCTATAAAGTAAACAATAATTTATATTATTTCCAAAGGAATAACAATTAACTTAAATGTTTAATCTAGTAGAGGAATTCTTGACGAAATTTAAGAATATCTCCTAGTAACAATAAGAAAAATCTTAATTATTACGATCGCGTATTAATGCTGGTGAATCTCAACTTTAAACTAAAAAGCCAATCGAATAAGATAAGCATTTTGCAACCCAATCTAATTAATCTAGTAAGCATTCAAGTCAAGCTGTTAAAAATAAAGCCTAAGCTTAATTTGCTCAAACAATAACTGTTGGTTAATCTAATCTAACTACAAACACATATGAATAGACTTTTAGTAAAATAAATGGAATATAATAACAAAGTCATAACAAATCTAATACATAATAATCTATTTCGTCTGTTATCCCCACTGCTATATCCAATTATGAATAAAAATCAAATCCTGCTTAACAACCAACAACTTAATTAGATATGACAGTTTATACTTAGTTTCCCAAAATGGAGGATTCATTTTATGATCAAAAATAAGTATCCATGCATAGAATAAATGCAAAATTGGCCTCTTTGAAATAGAAACTACAATAAGAATTATAAAAAGAAAATATGCCTTATACATAAAAAATTTTAAATGAAATGATTTCAAGTCTATAAGAAATTATCAATACGCAAGACTATCAATTGGTTAAGACTATCATTTTCAGAATAGAGTAAGGTATATAATAGTTATCAAACAATAAGGAAGGTTCAATAAATCTTTATAAATATATCAATAAAGCATTAGTAAATTCCAAAATGAAAACGGACTTATTTACTTAAAGAGCCTCTATGCCTGTTCATATTATGCAGGAACAGCAGAATAGTTCAAATACTATGACATCTTTAAATTCTTATTAAACTCCAACAAAATTTGAAAATGGCAATTCAAAATTAAATCAAAAAAATTAAATAGATCGCAATTTCGAAAAAAAAGAAAGAGATTAAGTTTATGTAGATGAACATAATTTATATTTTGATTAAAGATTAAGCAATCTCAATAAACCAGATATTCATAAATCAAAATAATAATTACATATAAATTAGGCTTCGTAACCTAATTCTGGTTATGAATCTAGAGGTTCAGTTGAATATGAACGTAAATATTCTCAAGATGCTCGTCTAAGTTATTAATTATAATTTGAATCTAGACCAAGTGTAAATTTTGAATAGAGATATTCAAGTAATGAACCAAAAAATATTTATTATACAACTGACTTCCAAAGAAGATCTGAATAAAATTCTTTTTAGGAATCCCAAAAATTTAATTTGGAAAGAAGATCTGAAATCTAAAGACCATCTGAAAACTCATTAAGATAATCTGATATGCAAAGACCATCTGATTAGACAATGAAGAGATTATTTTTTGATGCAGCTTTGACTCAAAAAAATAAATTACCTTCGAATCATCCTGGAAGGAATATCATGGTTTCAGATCTTTATGAAGAATATTTTAAAATAGGTGGAGACATTCAAAAGTTTATATAATAAAAATTTGATAGATGTTGAAAGTATTTTTGTAAATATAAATCAAAATTCTATTCCTTGTATTCTTATTGCCAATTATAAATCTCTTGTTAGTAATGTAACTCTCTTGGCATGATGAGAACATAGATTAGCATCTTCAAATAAATGAATTATGAAGCCTTCTGTTGCTTCTTATAAGGCATATAGAGCAGATTGGCTGAATCTAAATTCTTTTTCAGATCTTTAAGAAATTTCTCTTACCAATCTTTAGAATGGAAGTTTTCTGATCAACTAATGTGTTGAAAATTACAATCTAAAATTTAATATGAAACAAAAACTTTCTTATTTCTCTCAAAGAAACAGTTCCAGGTCTGAATCTGTGTTTCTTCTTTTATTGATTTTTACCCAATAATTTTTGGTCCCAAGATTCATTTTAGAGACTCTTAACTTAAGGGGAAAGAGTGAATTTATTATTGCATGGTTTACCTTATTTAGTTCTTGCCATCTTGGTTAAATTTTGATATTAATTAAATAATATACTATTTTCTATTTAAATTATATTAAATGGTGTGTTTATTGTTTGATTAAAATAATTAGATGTTTGAATGTTTATGAGTTTAATATATATCTATTATTGTTATAAAAGACAAAAATAATAACAAGAATAAAAGAGAGAACCTAAAATAAGGGTTAGCATATATATACGAAGAATTAAAAATGTGATTAAACTTTAATTTAATTATCAAAATGTCAGACGTAGAGGATTGGGAGCAATATGCTGATGAAGAATAAGAGGAAAAGTAAGAAAAGTAAACAAAGTAAGAAGTGAAGATAGATGATAAACCTTCATAAGCTTAAACTTAATAATAGAAATCAGAGGTACAATCAAAGGAATCTGATATGAATAATGTTTTTGATTTATTTGGGGGAGATAAACCAGTGAAAAAGAATATTGGACAAACAGATTTGAAGAAAATTGGTGAGAATTTTGCATAAGCTTTGTAAAATGTTGGTCCTAATTACACAGCTGAATTCTTAAAGACATTGATAACTAAGTTGGAAGGAAAGCTATTGTTGAATCATTATGAAGAATTATTCAAAGTTGTAGAGGAGATTTACATAAAAAAGAGAAAATAATTTGAGGCAGAGGAAGCTATAAAGAAGAAGAGTCAATAATAAGGAGCTCCAAAAGGAGTTTCATTTGGAAAGACTAAAAATATAGTGGAAGATGAGGAAGATGACTTTGATAACATTGATGATGATGATGATTTCATGTGATAAATATATATATCTTAATTATGGATAAAAAGAATAAAGCAAAATCAATTGTAAAGTTCGATGATGAGAAGTAACCAGAAGCAGTAATACAAGAGGTATAGGAGATAAAGAAGGAGAAGAAAAAGAAAAAGGAGTAATAAAAGAAGTAGTTGGTTCAAGAGTAGAGACATGTTACTATTGCTATTCCAGATTCAATTATATCAAATGCTTAATCTTCTGAATTGAGAAGTTACTTTATGTCTCAATTAGCAAGAATGTTTGCAATCTTTTAAGTAGATGAAGTGATCATATTGAGAGATTATTCATAGTATTTATATATACTATTATAATGTAGCATCCCAAAAAGTAAATAATTTGATGTGGCATCTTATGTTGTTCGCAATTTATAATATTTGGAAACCCCACAATATTTAAGAAAATATTTGTTTCCAATTCATTCTGATCTAAAAAATGTTGGCCTTATGAATCCTATTGAATCAAAACATCATTTGCTAACAGAATAGATTTGTCCTTATAGAGAAGGTGTTGTTGTTGAAAGACCTAGCAAAGGAGATACATCTTGGGTTGAAATAGGATTAAAGAGGTAAGTTTTGATAAATTATCCATTGTAACCAGGAACCAGAGTAACTTTGAAGTTAGATGATCCCACTTCTGATAAACTAACTGGGATTCCTGTCTCAAGTTAGGATGCTAAGAAAGAAGGATATTATTGGGGATACACTGTAACTATTGAATCTAAATTTCACAGATTATTAGATAGAAGTATTTATTTCATTCATTTATCAAGATGATTTTGATATGAAAATATTGATTGAAACAGAAAAAAGTGATGAAACTTAAACTACAACCTTTGATCCCAGTCAGTTATCATAATAGCCTTTAAAATTATTGTTGGTTTTTTCTGGATTGCAGAAGATAACTGATTTCACAGAAAATGATGAAAAGTCCAAAGTAAGTTGTATTCTCATATCTAGTTATCGAAAGAGGATATATATGGGAAATTTGATCATGTATATAGATATGGAAATAATGACTTTGGAGTCAAGTAGCTCAGGTTGGAAGAATAAATGTTTATGTTTTTATAATCTATTTAATGATTAATCGAATGTAATAATATATAGTAATATTTTCAATCAAAGTCTTCATAATTTTTAGTAATCTTCTTTTTATTTCAAATAATGGTTATAATAAATTTAACATCATTCAAGTCTATATATGTTATTTTTTTAACAATTATAAAGAAAGGATCTAATTGATACTAGTACACATACTAGATTTAATCTATTTAAATTATAGTAATCTACTAAGCTCAGTTAATTGTTATAATTTTATTTAGTTAAAAAGAGTATGAAGATATCTATTAAAAGCAAAGTCTCATTAGACCTAACTATTAATATCACATCGATAAGTTTTGGAAGGAAATTAATGTTTAATGAATAAAATAATAATCTTTTCTAAATCTATAATAAAAAAATTTCATGACTTATAAAATTTTACTTATCTTACTACTTACAGAATTTGTATTTTGAAGATTGATTACAAGAGGAACCAGAAATTCCACTTTAATAATTTAAATTAATAATAAAAGTAGCAACTCTTCAATTAAAATTTCAAAAATTTTAAGTTGCAGTCATAAAAGTGATAGTCTTCCATCTACACTACTATTTTTATTTTCTCTTGCTTTAATATCAAATTCTCATTAAGGGTGCTTTCAGTAAATAAACATGATGACTTGATCTCACTTGCTATTTCAATTATTTAAGTTTAACTTAAATCAATTCTTGGCAATGTTTTCTAATGTCTCTATTAATTCATTTTATAATATATTTTATTATGATTATAATTTTTTTTATAAATTTTCTAAATTTGAATACATTATTCATTTGTAAAAAAGATTATTTGTTTAATAATTTTTCGTTTAATAATTCTATCTAGCAATGATATAGTACAATCTAATATGCAAACTGTTTAACTCAAGTTCAGGGCCCTTATATTTGATTAAAGAATAATCAGATCAAAAAAAAGAGATTTATCATTATGCTTATGATTTTTCTGATTAATTCAATGAAATTTATCTTCAGAGTGAAGCTAAATCATTAAAAGATTGTAAGCATCTTCGAAAACATTTAACTTAAATAACTATTCAAAATAAAAGATATACAGTCTTTCAATATTAAGATGGGGAACTTCTTAGTCAAAAAATAAAAATTGATAAAGCAAAAGGATCAAGCGATTTTGATAGAATCAAAAATTATCTCGCTTAAATGCTTGAGACTTTATTTCAACTTCATTCAGCAAATATTTTAGGGAGAGTCTTTACTACTAATAATATAATGGATTGCAATGGATAACTTTTATTTTTAGACTTTGGTTATGGGCCTAAGTTAACAATTAAAAATTTGGATTTATGTGCTCCACCTGAAATGATAGAGTTTTTTTTATAATAAAGTAAAAATAATGTAAATAGATATATTAGATTCAAAATAAATATATGGCATGAAAATTGATTCATGGTTATTAGGAGCGGTATTGTATCACTTAGTTAAATTCAGCCCTATAAATGTAATCGAAATAGATAAAGACAGAGTCAAAATCATGGAATCCTAAGATATTGGTGAGTATTTACCTTATCTAAAAAGAAAAATGAAAATTTCAGATTACATAGAAACATCTACATCGAGATATCCAAAAATATTTTGTAAATTTATTGAAGCTCTACTTACCTACAATGTTGATAAAAGACTCTCTTTTTCTTAAATATATCATCATGATTTTATTAAGAGTTTGAATCTTCCAAACTATTATCGATATTTAGCATTTTACGAATAATTTAATCAATAAAACATAATCTAATCAATATAGGTAGTTGAATATAATGAATCCTAAATATTCAGAACTCCTGATCTTGAAAATGAGCTTATTAGTAAGATTGAGTATATATTTGATATATTTATAGAATTCCTCTATTAGAAATAACAGTTGACTATTTTAGAAGTGCTTATCAATTTCCTGCAACTTCTTCTCCAAGAAGAGAGATAGTGATTGTAGGAAGTTATAGTTTTGATATAGAAAATCTTTTTCCTTTTAAAAGACAAGATAATTTTTAAGTAGGATATATATTTTATTATTAATAGGATTCCAGATATTATTAAATGCACTAATTTATTAGAATGGAATAATTTAGATTTACATACTTAGAAATAACTGCTGATATGTTTATTGTTGAGTTATCGAAATAAAATTTTAAGTTGGAAAAAGTTTGCTCTTATTTTTTTAGAAAAATGGCTTATCTCATATTGGTAGAACTATTGAAGAAATTAAATGAAGATGTTTGTCCATGGAAATGTGAAGCTGCCGATAGATGGTAAGATTTTAAAAAAGATGAATTAAAAGAATTCTTAGTAAAGTGTTTGAAAGAAAAAAAGACAAATACAGAACCAGTTTTAAAAAAATTATTTAATGAAGAATGTTTAATTTTTTTAAAAGATGAAAGAATTGAAAATTGTATAAGAGATTCATTAGAAGAAGATCAAAAATGTTTCGAAAGATAAAAATTTGATAGTCATTCAATATATAATTAAAGTTCTTAAGAATTTTTAAAAAATGGTTATCGATAATCAATAAAAGTAATGTACAAATTTGTAGAAAGAGAATAGTCGATGACTTCATAACCTGAAATCAAATACAATTCTCTCTTATTAAGAGCACTTTTATGCTTTTTGATTAATCGAATATTTGATCTCAATCAACTTTCAGGTTTTTTTAAGAACTTTTTATAAAGTAGAACAACTTAAAATGTTTTCACTCCAAATGAATTGTATGAATACATTTGTAAAGATGACGAAGAGAAGTAAGAAAAGGATTTAAAGGACATCTTGAAAGAATGCTTTGAATAAAATTTATGATGATGATGAATTAATTATTACAGATAAGCAGTATTAATCAAAAATTATTTTAAAATATAATTCCTTCCCTAATTTAGTTAAAATATTAAAGATACTATAAAGTTGATAATGTATTTTTTACTTGAGAGAGAAGGTTTCGTAATCCCTGTAAAATAATTATAAGTATTAAAGTTCTATTTTTTCTATAATGCTTGATTTAATTATTCTGAGGAGGAGTAATAAGTAATTCTGGTTAAGTAAACATATTCTATTTAAATTTGATTTGATAAAATGTACATGGTTTAAATATATAATATTTAACATTTATATTTAAATAATTAACATGATTTAGTAATAACAACAATAGGAGGATAGTGTTAAGGCAGAGACAAGAGAGGAGGGAGGTAACGTAGCTTAGTATCCAGAAGAAAGTCGAAATGATGCTGGTCATAAGACTTCGACTAAGATGCGTACCTCTTCATATGATTCATCCTCCTCCTCATCTTTCAAGAATAAGATTGGAAAGCGTTATCTATAGAATAGTGAATTCAAAGTGCACTTTTATGTTCGTCATGTACATATGAATGGTATGAGCGATAATGAGTTTTTGAGTTTCATAAAGAGGAAAGGTACGAATGATAATATTTAGTAAATTTGGCTGGATCATGTGAAATTGTGTAGATGTTTAATTAGTAAGGGTCATTTTGTGATGTAGCTATAGGAATGGCAAATGATGATAATGCTAAATTAGTATATGTTGGAAAAAAGCATTTTAATTTTGGACGGAATGGTATTTGGTTTTTGCATTTTATTAATTTAGGAAGATAGAAGGAAATAGTAGAGTTAAGCGATGCTTTTAAGAATTATTTGGAAAATAAGAAAATGCTGGATAAAGAGCATTTGGAACGTTCTTTAAGAAGAAATGTTTCAATTTTATTTTTAATGTTAGCAATAATCGAAAGGACGAAGTGATAGTAGTGAATCATCTAGGAGATATAAGAGTAGAAGTACAAGCAAAAAGAAGAAAAACAAGAGAGTTGATAACAAATAAGTATGGCAAGGATCAAAGAGAAGATCTCCATCTTCTTCGAGCGAGCCTAGGAAAGTGAAGAAGACAAAGAAAAATAGGCATTCATCCCAAAGTTCGTCAAGAGATTCTAATAAAGAGAGTGTCTAGCCTTTTAAACCATAATAAGTGTTTACTGATAAGAATACTGTTTATATCTTCTCGATTCCTTAGGAAGTTAATGAAAATGAAGTGATATAAGAAATAGTGTAACATCATAAATAGAGTGCTCCTATTAATCATATTTGGAGTTATTATTTATATTAAATATTAAGACACTTTAGATAAGATGCAATATTTGGAATTATAATTTTAAGATGAAAACACTGCCCAATTTCTAGTCAATTTGAGGCCCTGTTTACATGTTAAGGGTATACCACTTTTAGTGGTAGCTAAAAAATAACGTCCTGTTTAGGAATTGTTAAGAAATTTTGAGGTTTAAGTTGAACTTGATAGAGATGTGCTTGCTTTTAATGTGTATTAAGAATTTAAAAAATATGGAGATCTTATTGGAATTTATGTTTTTTAGTAAAATAGGAAGTATTGAAGAAATTTTAATTATCAAGTTATTTACTCTTGTATTCATCGTCCTCTTAATTGCAGGAGGCTTTACGTCCTCCAGTCCATTTATAATTGACTATTAATGATTAAATAGTTAATGCTAACGCCAAGATTATTGATAAACCTATTGATATCCAAAGACCAAATATCAAAGAAACATTAGCTTATTAGCTAAATAATTAAAATGATGAAGATGATGAGAGTAATTCAATTATTTTATTTTTTATAAGACAAGAAAAGAAAAAATAAAAGAAAAGTTGAAAAACCTTAAGAAAAATAGAGAAGCCATTAAATTTAATATTCAAAAAATATATTATTTACATTACGCACTCCTTTTACAACTTCAAGGAATATTTAAAACTTTATTAAAGAATATTTGCTAAATCTCCTCTCCTCCCCCTTATTGAATTTATTTTAATATTAATTTTAATTTATAAGGGAGTTTTTGTATGTAAAACTCATAACCCTGATGGTTAATTTGAGTCAATACGAGATATTGAAAGAGACCTCATTACATAACAAAATCTGGAGATTCATATCCCCATCATAATATCCTCTTCCACCTCCATAAAAACCTATTAATCCAGAGTTAAAAAAGCAATAAATAATTATTAAATTAAAATAAGATCTTTTCTTGAAATGTACATAAATACAAATAGTCAACAATTTAAACAATTCAAATTATCTGATTAAATTACAATTACTATGCTCTGATACTTGACTTAAGAGTACTAATCTCTCGTCGCAGTCTCTAAGCAAAAATATCCTTTTTTAATAGAGCCTTCCAACCTTAAAATTTATAAACTCATAAAAGTCCATCTTTTCTTACTATTTTTGAAGATGTAGATTAAATTATTTAACCTAAATTTATAACTTCCATACAACATCTTGATTAAATGCAGCAAGCATAAGCTAGTCTCTATAAATCTTAGTTACAAATATTAAAAAAAGGATAATAGATTAGTTTGAAACTAATTTAAGTGCTATTCTAGCAAAATACTAGTCGCAAGAATTAAACCAAAAAGAAACTCTTCAAGAGACAAGCTTTCAATTATTAATGAAAGTAGCAAGAAGTTTTATAAATTATACAATTTAATGATGATTAATAGAGGTATTCATAAAAAAGGTCAAATGATCTCTTTAATATGGAAAGAAGGTTTTAAACATGATATGCATCAATAATAATTTAATTAAGTTATTAAAGAGAGAATGTAATAGCATATTTTAATGAAGTTATTAAATAAGAATCTTAAAGCTTAGAAATTATATCCGCATGAATGAGGTATTGATTTGGAACGAATTTCATTAATCAAATTTAGTTATTGTTTTAAACAACTTTATTAATTTCTTATTTATAGATTAGAATTATTTTAAATTTAATGCAATTTTTATGTTGATATTTTATAAAATACAACATCAGGTGCACTGAAGTATGAATTGGTTTTATAGAAATTTAAGGAGTATAATATTATTGAGGAAATTGATTAAATAGTGTTTAAAGATGTAGGATTTATTAAGGATGTTTTGAAATCATTAGAATTAGGAATTTCATAAATAATATATAATTTAACTTAGTTTCCAAATTCATATCTGAAACTAACATTACTTTAATCAAATCTTTCATATTGAAATTTATTTCCAGATTATAAAGGGATGTTAGATGGATGTTGATGTGTTTAGTAAAAGTATCAATAGATATGGTAATGCTTATTAAAGATTAAAGCTAGAGAAAAATATTTTGTTTTGGCTGTGAAAGACTCAAAATGAGTGACTTCTGGGTTTATTTACAATGTGAAATAGAAAATAGTAATAAGTTTGATTGTTAATATGATTATGATTAGATGTAATTCTATTAATTGAATTAATGAATAATAATTTTATAATGGATACAACCATCTTTTTTATTAATATTTAGATTTGAATTTAGACAAATCAAAGACAGTAACATTGTTTCATGAGAGAATGATAAGACTATTGTTATTTTAAATTTTATTGCATCCAACATAAAATAATGAATAAATGAATTAAATTCTGCTATTTCTTCTACTTCTTGAATTAAAAAAAAAAAACAATTAATCTTTACTTTTGGTTTGTATTATAAGTAATTAGGAATTGCATGAATTAAGGCTCCATTATTAGGTGTTACAAATATCTGAATTATTTTAATTAGAAAGTATCATTTTGACATTAGGTAAATCATTTAAATGATTTCTTTTAAATGTTTACAAATAATATAAGTTATCCAATTAGGATTATTATCTTTTGTTTATAATGATTAATAGGTGGATCCTCTCTCATTTGACTGAACCTTAAGATAATAGATACAATATATTCCTTCGATCTCTTAACAGGTGTTAATTAAATAGGAAAATTAATTTTTTAACTCATACTTTGGCTGTGAACCATCTGAAATTGTTATCCAAGTTAAATTGTCTAATAAAATCTAGCAATAAATATTTATTTTAAATGAAAGATTATTTTGTTTCTCATTTTACATACTTTAAGCACAATCAATCTAAATAATATAGAGATATATATTTTTTTAATTAATATTAAATGGATTACATTAGAAGTTAAGCAAATAAACTAGCATAAGGACTTGTACCAACATTTGTAGCTCCTCCAAAATAATCTGTGTTTTTTTCAAAGGGGATGTTGACACCTGAAGAATTTATTAATGTAGTTTATTTTTAAACTTTTATTAGGCTGGTGATCGATTAATTAGTAATGGCGGTAATTGGAAATGGTGCAAGGCAATTAGTGAGTAAAATAAAAACAAGTACTTACCAGATGACAAATAATTTTTAATTCAAGAAGATGTCATCTCATAAAAGAGAATTAAAGATTTAAATAGAGGAGGAGTTTTAGTTGAATCATAAGAAGGAGACGAAATTACGATTATAAAATCAGAAGAATAGGCTACTTAAGATATTTAACAAACTTAAGAAAGGTTTTATACTTTATACATTACATATGATCTTTATTATTTCACTCCTAGATTGTATTTAAGTGGTAAAGTTGATGGAAGACAATTAACATACTAAGAAGTTAAGGAAGTAATTATAATATTCCATATAAATTTTAGGATGTTTCTGGAGAGTATGCTGATAAAACAGTGACTGAAGAGCAACTTAAAGAGTTAAATACAAATTATCCAACCATTCACCCTTGTAAACATGCAGATACTCTTAAATTCTTTGTAGATTAAATGAAAGATAATGGGATTTCTGAAGATAAAATACATCCTGATAATTCTTTAACAATATTTTTGAAATTTATGAATTCGGTGATACCAACAATTTAATTTGATTTTGTCAACACAATTGAGCTTTGATTAGCAAATGAAAGATATATATATAAGATAAATAAATAATCTATTAAAGTTTCTTTTTATCTTGATATTGAAATTTTACATAAATTTATAAAATATTAATTTCGAATATAATTAGTCTGAACATCGTCATAATATTTCTTTGTTTTATTTTCAGTTTCATTAAATTATTTTACAACTAACCTACTTTTATTAAATTATTAATATACTTAAATTTATAATGAAGGGAAAGATTATTATAGGTATAAATAGTGAAATAGAGTTTTAAATACTGAAGATTATATATATATTTTTGTATCATAAAAAGATAAATAAAATATATAAACAGTTTTGATTGTGTTTGATATTTATATTGTTTTTTTATTTAATTTGTAAAATGCAATCATTTAAAGACACTGATAATAATAGCGAAAACTTGAATGAGGAAGACAAGTAATGTAATGTCTTATATAATTAAAGCAGCTCAATTAATTGGCATGTACCATAGTTCCCGTAGAAAAAAGCACCATCGTATATTCAGGAGGTTCCTCAAATACTTAAATTATAAATTTAATTCAGAAATGCTCAAGGAAACACTCGTAGAGAGTTGGAATGTTAATTGATAAAAAGATTGATTGATCTGAAAAAAGATAGCTATACTGAATAGTACAGATTGAATGGAGTTTGGGCATAGAAATACACAACATATTTATACGATAACTCAAGTACATTACCTGGTCCGATTGATAATACAGATTTGTTATAGAATAGAAATAAAGTAAAGAATGTAGATTATTATGTTGTGAATGAGACAGTTTGGAAGTTTTTACTTGAAGAGTATAGTGGAGGTCCAGAAATCTTGGATGAGAAAATGATTCCATCTCCATCTTCGAATGGGAGTAGTACAACAAGTGAGAGGGCAAAATCAGTTGATATTGGGATAACTTTAAATGCTTATTAATAATAGGATATAAATCCTGAGATTCCAATTAAGAGTTTAAAGAATGAATTGTATTTTTGCTATATGCATTCAACATTATAATGCATGATGAGTATATAAGAGCTTAACAATTTCATTTTAAATAGCATTAATGGATAAAATTCTTAATTGATGACATTGTGTAGGAATTATTAAGAACTTCTAACATAACTTAAAGGTACTTAATATGATTATGTAAAAATAAATTCATTGCGAAATACAATCAGCAAAAAATTTAATCCAAAATATTAACATGATGCTCAAGAATTCTTATTGTTTATGATGTCTAGTTTTGAGGATGAAATAAATAATTTTAATAAGAAACAAGTTTAAAATTCAACAAAATTACCAAATATAATAGAGAAATATCTTAAGGGGAAATTAATAAGTGAAATCATATGTAAGAATTGTAAACATAAATTATAAATAACAGAAGATTTTTTGACCTTATCTTTGTCTTTGAATAAAATTAATTCTATAAACTAATCATTAGATGAATTTCTTAAAGATGAAATGGTCTAAGATTACAAGTGTGATGGTTGCAATAAAAAAAAAACTGCAATAAAAAAAACAAGAATAACTAAACTACCTTAATATCTTATTCTTCATTTGAAAAGATTCAAATTTTTTCCAAAATCCAATAAAATAATCTAACATATAAAATTCTAAGTTGAATCTACTTTTTGTGGTACCAAATACAATTTAGTTGGTGTTATTGTTCATTCTGGATCATTAGAGTAAGGCCATTATTATTCTTATTGTAAGAGATTAAATAAATGGTGGCTCTTCAATGATTAAAAAATCAAACAAGTTAATAATATTGATGCACTCTAATAATAAGGATATATTTTGTTTTATTAATAACTTCTATGATTATATATTTTAAGTAGTTAAAACATAATCCGTTTTTATTTTAATAATAATAATGAAAGTAATTGCAGTGACCTTAGTGTTATTGTTGGCAGGAAATGCCTTTGCTGGTGATCTTATTCATAAGTGAGTTCTATTCATATCCATTATAGATATCCAATTATTGGCAAGAGTAAGCCATCCTTGGTTAGCATCTTGACAGAATTAGAAAGCAAATTAACTTCAGGTGGTTCTGTTGACACAGCAGTCAACTTTTTAGACAGTTTAAGAGCATCTATTGATTCTGAATAAATCAGACATGATTAATTATACACAGACCAAAGAAATTAATGTAGTGCTGAATTAGAATTGAGAACTAAAGATGTTAAAGATGCTGAATAAGTTTTGAATAGAGCAACAGAACAATATGAAAATTGTTCTACTTCAAAAAAGAAGGCTGATGCTGAATTAGATAACAATTTGGATAGTCAAAAAGTAATATGAATATAATTATCACTTTAGGCAACTGATACAGATATTAAGATCTTGGATTCAATTAGATAAGCTGGTGCTTAAAATTATAATGCTAAGAAATAAGATCATATTGATGCTTTAAGATCAATCTAAGAGAGTTTGAAAATCTTAGATAGTTTCTAATCTGGAGGTGCTTCATTGGCTTAAATGTCTGAGATCTCTTTAAGAATGATTCAAGATGCAGTCAAATTAAAGACAACTAACATTATGAGTTAAATTTCAAGTATCTTTGCTTAAATGCTTACATAAAATGGAGGGTATTAATATATATGTTAACCATTAAAAATAGATATATTGAAGTATTTGAAAGACTTAAGTAACTCTTATAAAACTTAGAATAAAATTTGTACACAAACTTATAAAAGATTTCTGAAGAAGAAGATTAATCAATTCAAGAATATGACGATAGAAGAGTTCATTTGGTTGAATATTACAACAATTTGAAGAGAACCGAAAACAAATTAAGAGATCATATCACTACTATGGATATCTGTTAAGATTAATAATCAGCTATCATTGATAGTGCTAGAGGAAAGAAAGTAGAAATCATATACAATTATTTAAGGTTAGAAATGGTGAAATCTTTGACAGTGCTACCAGAATGTGTAATGATTTCGCATCTGAATATGAAAAAGCCACCTCAGTCAGAAAATAAGAATTAGATTTAGTTGACAGAGTTAGATCTAAAATTATTGAAAGAGGATCTTGATATCAAGTTTATAGCAATAATTCATAACTCTATCATCAAATTCTTTTCCTTTTGCTAACTTATAGTAAAATAATTATATAACTTTCTTAATCAAAATCACTTCATATTTCTTTATGCTTTATTTGTTTTTTTAATGACTTCAATTCTAGTAATTAATCATCAAGTCTTTTAGCTTCACTTTGATGTGTCTAATCCATTTTCGAAATCTATCCAAATTATAACATAAATTACCAAAGTATTCTGCAAAGATATCAAAAATTAAGACAAATTCTAAATCTTCTATTCTTATATCAATTAACTTTACATTAAAATAATTAATCAAAATTGTTTAATTTTCATAATCAATATTTATTTTTATATCTGCTTTAAACTTTGATAAACATTAATCTTGATTTTATTTATTTTATATCTTCTCCTGATTATTTATTATACATAATCCAATTATAATTTTTATAAGTAAAATTAATTAATTTAATTAAATGGATAGATAATAGCAATAATAATAATAAGTACAGACACCAAAATAAAAGTTGGATCCAGAGGATAATCATTATCAAGTATTAGTTAGGAAGAAACTTAATGCTTAAATATTCATAACTAAGATCTTTTTGAAGAAATTTGGTAATGTAGAATTACATGGGCTTGGAGATGCCTCAAAAAACGGTGTTAAAATTGCAGATACATTATCAAGATAAGGTATATTTTCATTAAGATATATGTATTAGGAATTGCAACAATAACCAAAATCAATTCATTCACATAACAAAATGGAGAAAGAAAATAAGTCAAACTTATTGTGTCAATGACCTTAACAGCAGAAGGAAAGAATAGATTGAATCAAGAATTAAATTGATTCTAAATGAGAAATGTATATGAAATCTATTTTATTAATTTCAGATCATTATATTTAGATTACAATTAAATCTCTTCATTAACTTTGAAACTTCTAGATTCAATATAATAATAAAGTAATTTTATCTTTATAACTAATAACTCTAATAAGAATTACTTTAAAAAAATAACTAAATTAATTTAATAGATAAATATTAGATATCTAATATAAGTAATCGAAAATCACATAACTTAAATCATTAAATTTTTCTTGTTAGCTTACATTTTCCAAAAATTCTATTATTAAATTGCATTTTGATTCACTTTTTATTAAATATATGTAATAATTTAAGGATTAAATTACATTAGAATGATATTAGTTTATCAATTAATAAGATGTCTTAATCTTTTATTTTCAATTTTATTATTTTCTCCTTTTATAAAAATTCTATTTACATGTTTGTAAATAATTTCTTTATTAAATTAAGAAATATAGTTAATAAGTTGAATTAAATTAACTTATTACATTAGAGTATTAACTATAAATGAAATAGACAGATTTCTAAAAATAATTGAAATATCTTAAAATAATAATATAATTTTTGATAATTATAAGATAAAAATTGATTTATTTTCAATAAAATAGTCTTTAGCTTTTTTATCTATTTTAAAATTCTTATTATATTTATATTCTATTAGGAGATTTTCTCTATGTTTGTAATGATTATTTATTTTGTGGAAAAAGACTATCAAATTCTAATTAATTAATTTGAGATTTGTTTTATAATCTAGAATAATAGAATAAGATACTTTTCTAACTATTCAGCACTCCCAATAGAACCAGGAAGAGTACTAGCCTCTTTAACTTTCAATTTACTAAATTAATAATTTAGAACTTTTGGTAACTATACTGAATATGAGGTTTTTTAAGATGGACCAAAATCCAAGACTGAAGTTGTTTGTTTAGATAAGAAAAGTCTTTTTTATTTAATAATTTTAGAAGGTGGGAAATAAGGTTATTTGAATTGATCTTCATTCAAATATACAATATTTTAGATGGGTTCAGATTTTTTTTCAGTTCTTTTTTTATGTAAGACAACTTTATCCACTTTGAATTTAGGCAGTATTCTGTTGATATTAATTTCTTCATTTGAAATTTAGGCTTGTTAACAAAAATATTAGATTTGTTCAATATTTGGTCTGAGTTCAGAGTCATAACACATCATCAATCTTAATAAATTATTTAAGTTTAGACTATAATTAGGATTATAAGTAAGTTATATGCCTTTGAGAATCTTTTTATGTAATATATCAACATTATTAGCAATAATTGGAGGATCCTTAAACATCATCTAATAAAGCATATAGCCAAGCATCCAAATATCTGATTTATGATCATAGATTTAAGATTTAATAAATTCTGGTGCTAATAAATAGATATCTTGATAATTTTATTTATGTAAATAATAAAGAACATTCATCTCACCTAAAATGGCTTTCCCTTTATTTTAAAATAAGTTTGACAATAATAATTTCCCATGAATTTTTTTTGGATGGAATTATTATAATGCATATGATAACTATGTAATAAAACATTAATACTTCTTATATGATATTCCAAATGTCACTTTCTTTCAAAGGATATTGGTATTATTTATCTTGGTATTCACTGACAATGCTAATCTTTCAAATTTTTATCATTACCCTAAGTATGTCATGTCATGATCAAATGACGCCTCATAAAATTTCACAATATGAGGGTTCTTATGGTTAGATAATTTGTTAAGGATTTTAATAATCGATTGAACTCTCTCTTTAGGAATTCCTTCGAGACTAAATATCCGTAGCATATAGTGATATCCGCTTCGTTTTACTATTACTGATTTCTTGTAAGTGTTTTGTCTTACAATATTGACAACCTAAAATTGTGGAAATAACTGCTCTACACTTTTCATATTAAATATTAATTTACAATAATACTATTATTACATAAAAACTTTCAGAGGAAATTTAAGTACGAGTAATATATTTGTAAACACTAAAGTTCATATATTTTATATTCATCTAATTCATTATCCAATACAAAAAGAATCCAAGAATTATATTAAGATTCTCTTGTTACTGGATTTTATATTGAATAAATATCATTATACAAAATCAGATCTTCTTTATTTGGTTATTTATATTATGGATATTCGACCAGCTATACGTAATCTAATATAGGTTGTTTCTAACTTTATTACAGAACCTAAACTGAAAACTTAACTTGATTAACTCTATTAACTAACAATTAAACCAGATTCTACTTTGGAGGAAATTGATAAATTAATGATTAGCTTGGGAAAGAATGTATCAATTCATCAAAGAATAAATTCCTAACCAGTTATATTACCTTCACCTAAACAGAATAAAGTATAATTAATGTCAGGAGCAAACATACCTGCATTTACTATTAGAATGCCAACCAAGGCAATTGGATTTGGAAGTAGAATTTAATATGCAACTCCATTACATTCTCATAGAGAAAAAGACGAAAAACAAAAAAACATGTCAGATAGACGAATTTCTTATAAAATTGAAACACCTAAAACTTCACCTAAAAATATAACAGAGTTTAAGCATTTCGACAAACAATTTGTGGATATTAATCAGAAAATCAAAATGTATACTGAAATACCATAATCATTTAACACAGTTCCTATATTATCATCAGATTTAGACACAATCTCTTAAAATAAAATTACTCCAAAAAGCTTACCTATTAATAATGATTATTGTATATAATAACATCATGAAGAATAAAAAGAAAAATTATACGATTTAAATAAGATATCTGGTAGAATGTTATAGCATATTAATCAAAATATTAAAGAGATGAAACTAAACACTTTAAAATTAATAAAAGTATTTGAAAATACATTTGAGATTAAAACACAATCCTCTGTTGTACATTGTAGTCATGTAGATGCATAGTTTATTTCTCCATTTAGAAAATCAAAAAATGTAAATTGAATTATTATACATATATAGCCTCTATTCAATGGAATTCGCGGTAAAATTACAGATTAAGATTTAAATAATATCTAATAAAACTTCTTGATGAAAAAATTAATTGTCAAAGCTAAACCAAATGAAGATATTCATCATGAAAGTTCAAAAATGGATTTAGTTTTTGTAACTAGCGTTAAAGGATGAAAAAGTTTATATGAAATATAAATATATTGTATTGTATTATAAAATAGAAATGAATAGAAACAAATAAATACATAAATAAATATATAAAATTTATCAATCACTAAATTCAAAATCTGGATTTTCTTCTTCATCCTTTATTACTTTAGGTTAAATAAAACTTTATTGTATGATTCTGATTGTATCCATTTCTAGATAAAATAATAAAAGATATATTATACAGGATGTTTTTTTGATGGGAATCAGAGGTTTTTTGATTCCTATCATTTCATAGAAATTCATTTTTTTGAATCCTGGTAAAGAGCTTTCTTTCATTTCAATATTTGGTAATAATTCTTCGCTAAGCACATCATCACTTTATAGATAGTTGTTTGTTTTTGATGTATGATTAGATTAATTTAATGATGATAATTGATCAATTTTGCTACAAGAATTATACTAGGGAATTTAGAGAAATGGATTTCCTGATATATGTTAAGGTTAAACATCTAATTACTTTTTATGTTCTGATGGTTCAGCTATATTTATAAGGAATGGCTTATTATCTAATTTCTTGGCGCTTTTCTTTTACAAGAATTCGTGTTTTTTTAGTTTTTAAAATTAAATATTCATAATTTCATCTCTTCCTGAACTATTCATTATAGCAATAGTTTAATGTTTTTTCTTTTTATTTGAATATTCTTTGAGTTTTTCCCAATCGTAAAAATAATTTAAATAATTAAGTGAGATTTAAGATAGTTCATCTTAGAAATAGGATTTAAGTTATTTGTAATTAGGTTATTATACAAAATCTAATTTTTAAATGTCTTACATAAATTTAATAAAACATTTTGGTTATTTAAAGAGAAGTTATTCTAATTTCATATTTTTTTTCATTTAATGAATTTTAGCATATTTAAGATTTTTTGTTTCGATTTTAACATTCATCCAAGGAAGATGTCCAGTAAGTAGATACAATAAAATATATCCTAAACTTTATAGATCATCTCTTCTTCCTTATTCCAATGATTCATGAGCATTTATACTTGCATATCTAGCAGTTCCTATTAATCCTTATTTTTTAATTAATTTTATGTGCTCTCCTTTGGAATTCTATAAATCAATGTAAATATTACAAAATATTTTTTTGACAATCCAAAATCTATTAAATTTATTAGTTTTGGACTGGTAGTATTTTCAAGTACAAAATTATCAGGTTTAAGGTCTCGATGTAAATATTTGCAAGAATGGAGAACTTCAATTCGATCAATCATCTAATTTTGACTGTGTAATAACTTAAATTGCTAATCGTACAACAGTTTAAACTGAAAACGAACCACCACATTTCCTTATTACGGATTCTAAATTTTTCCCCAATATATTCATCACACAAAATGTAAATCTTTTCTCTTTCCCATAAAACTTAATTTCTGGAAACCCAACTTTCTTTCTTTTCATATTTTATTAAATCTCATTTCTTACCTCAAATCAATTAAAACTTTTATTTCTTTTTCCAATAAATTACATTCCTAACTCCCAAACTCTACTTTCATTGCATATGGACTATTCCCAAATTTTTAATCAATCACTTTGTAAACTTAACCAAATGAACCACAACCAATCTTAGAATGAATCTCAAATCTATCTTGTATTATGTCTCCTATCTAATTTCATTACTTTTATCAACTTACTATTAATGAATCATCATCTTCTTCACTATCGGATTAAAACATAAATAAATTTATGACGTTTCATTGGTCTAACATCCCTTTTTAATGGACATCTTATTCACTCAGATATCATAATGACATGTTATGGTACGCACTAATTATCAATTATTTTAGGTATCTGTGGAGTCTTATCTAAATGATTCCAATTTTTCTAGTAGCATTCTATCAATTATACAAACACATAACTGTCCAAAATTACTATCATTCAATCAAATAGAATGCAATTGATTAAAGAATAGTCCAATTTTTTGTATTTTCTCAATTTAAAACATAGGCATTCCCTATTCCAATTTATTATTTTATAGATCTTATCATCTCTATATATGAAGGTTCACTATTCGAACCATGTAGATTTTGTTTATGGTATCATCACGTGGTACAAACCAATCAATTAATATTAGATTTCAATGATTGTTGTAACTGCTATCATTTTAAGAAATTAATATGAATGGTAAGATACTATGATAATGGCCATTCATACTCTCTTAATGAAATATCCATTCGTTTTTGTGTTAAATATAATTTATGTTGCATTGGTGTTTTATTATAATATTTTATTGTACTTTAGGTAACGCATTTTTGAATATCATAGTCCATTAAAAGAAAAATGGATCAATAGATTCTTGGGTAAATTCTTTCCTTTCATTTACTATAGCTTTATTTTAGCTTTGATTTATGATTGTACAAATGCATTGCCATTTCTATATTGAAAACACAATTCAAAATAAACATCTTTTGATTAAATATACATATTCAATCATTATATAACAATTAATCATAAGAAATAATTTATGTATATTAAAAGTATGATATAAATGATTGAATTAGAAGCTTGAAACAAATAATTTATTACAAAAATCATTTAATATTTATCTTAATTAATTTTTCATAAATTATGACATAGAACTAATAGAATGAAAGAAAAGTTTCATTTTTTCAAAAGTATTTTTGTTGTGGTAACTCCCAAGATGTTTAAGAACCTAATACTACAAATAAAATGTGTAGCAGAATTATATAATATTTAGATAGTACTGTTGATGAATATTTAAAAATGAATCAAAAAGATCCAAAACTTTATGTTTTATAAGAATTCAATGGAGCATACTATGATAAGAGCAAAAAGATAAAAAGCAATCATCAACTTAAAGAAATAATAATAAATAACGTTTCTACACAGAGAACTTTATGTCTTTGTCCTATATGTTTTTGCTATTTTAATTGTAGAACAAAATTTGTAATATTTATCTAGATATATTGATATCAAACTGTTGTAAGAATTAAATTTGTCACATATGTGCATTAGAATTCAAGAATCCTAAATGTCATTTTTGTTAAAATGAAGAATGCAACTACATAGATGCACTTTAAAAGGAGTTAAAAATTTATACAGATTCTTAAGGTATGTAGTAAATCAACAGTAATAATACATTTGCTGCATGAATTTTGACATAAGTTTTACTAATTAATAATTAAAACTAATAAAATTATTTTTTCTGTCTTACAAGTCAATAAAGAGAAATGAAAAATTGTAATATTATGATTTGACTAATTTTGTATTTAAAAAGAATATCATCTTCCAGACCAGGAGGCGACTTATTTCTTGAACATGATGATTACTTCATCTAAGATGGCATTCTCTTCTTATCTCTTGGCTTTTGCTTCAGCATAATCAGCTCTCTTTGCTTCCAAATCAGCTTATGCTTAGTCTAAAGCATCTTAAGATTCCTATAAGATGATCTTTGATTTAGCTTATTGAGCTAAAGCAGCTTGTATTTACTAGAATTAATTTAGTGATCAATTTATACAGTTGCAGTTCTATCAGCAAAAACTTATTTTCTTTCATATTCAACTTCCAAAGAGGCAATTTCAGCTTCAGATAAAGATACCCATCCAGCTAATTCCCATGAAGCATTAATCTCATTTTATTTCAAATTTTCTAATGAGGCTTATAATTCAGCTTCTAATCCTTCAAGAACACCCAATACTTTTTCGGCCAATGTTTATCCGTGTCCAGATGATTCAGAAGCCTAGAAATATTTTAACAATTGAATACTTATTCTTCTTATGCAAGAGCTAAGAATGATTTGATTTAATGTTCTTGGAATAAGTTGCTATATTATTTCAATTTTTCAGCAACTGATTAAGCTTAAACTTAAGTGAATTCAAAAGAATCACCATTAATAATGTATCCTGCAACATCTTATTTGAGGAGTCTGATCACTTCTAAAGCTTCTTAATTGTGCTTAATGGATTTAACAAACAATTAGTTTGAGAAACATTAGTTGTCTTAAAGTGTTTCAATTTTAGCAGCAATAGAATCTCTTCTAGCTTCATTCCATGCCAAATAGTTTTTGGTTTATTAAAGAACGTTTTCATACTCAGCTCTGTTTTCAACAGCTTATTGGAACAATTTCTAGTTAAGAGCCTTAATCTTTGAGAATTATTCAATGGTTTAGGCACCAACCCATTCATCTGTTTCATTCTTTTAGTCAGCAGCAAATTAAGCATCAATGTTGGATTGTTTTAGATCGTTTAATAACCCAAATACTGTGTCAATGGCATCACTGGCCTTTGTACCTGTTTAGAGGAGAGCCAATATTTAATCTTTTGTGCTTGTGGCATTTGAGACCACAGCCAATGCAAGAATGATAGCAATAATTCCTTTCATTTATTTATTAACTAAAAAACGATACATCTCAAAAACGATTTATTTTTCATATATAATATTTATATTTCATATGATGATAATTGTTAAGATTGTTAATAGTGGTATAAAGCACTAAATGATTCATAGTAAATATTACTTATTTCAATTAAAGAATTTAGCATAATTATAATATGTTAGACTGAATAAAAAAAATAGTATAAAATTTGGATTCATTTATCTAATTTATCTAAAATTAATATTATTATTATCTATAAAAATAATGTTGCAAAAAATAACAAATACAACGAAATTAGAAATCAAGAATATTTATTAATAAAATTACATCAAATTTTTGGATGATTCAACTATTTCTCATTAATCTTAAATTATGGTATTTTTATTGTTATTGTTTTAAGAAAATATTTAGCTGTAATATAAAATTCATAGAATTTCGTTATTAATAGATTTTAAAGTACTTAAATTTAAGACAATTACTTTATTAATTATAAAACTGTATATTGTGTATAAACTTATTAATTTCATTATTTGACTGCTGATTTAACAGAATTTGATGATATCGATTATTAAAAATAAGAGAAGCAATTGAAATATGAATTCTCATGTCAATTAGATTTATATTGAAGGATAAGGTACGATATCATAAGATGAAGAAATGCATTTTATGGAAGTATTTTGACTAAATAATTGAAAACAGGAAAGTATTGCACATAATCCTGAAATATTTAAAGCAGCAACAAAAGGATACATAATATACATCTGCAAGTTTGTAATGAATACTAATTATAATTTCAAAACATTTGATGAGTATCAAAATTAATGAAAAATTGTTATAATATTAATAGAATATTGGTTTAAATAAACTGTAAAATTAACCAAATACATCAACTAAACTACCAATTTCCTGTACTGTCCAATTGTTCTAAATCAATTCCATCTCCGTATCCTATATATCCTAAATCTGTAAAAGATCTATCAATCACTCTATGTTCAACATATTTGCCATCTTTTTTTTTTATTTTATCCTATTAAGGAGTCTATGAATTAGAACCATTATAAGATTTTGTTGATGCCTAAATTAATAGAAATTTATATGTACTCTTCTATAATTTGACAATAATGTTGGTTAAATTCCTTCTATTGCCTAATCTAATTATTCTACTTCTTCATTGGCTTTCTTTTATTTAGTAAATTGTTTAAATTCCTCTTCATTCATCTTATGACCAGCTTTTAGATCTGTGTTTTATTATAACCATCCAGAACTAGGAATCAAATCTCTAAAATTCTAAAATTAGAATATCTGATTTATATATTTTTTAAGTAAACATTTCCTTTATTATGGATCTAAATTATTATGACATAATTCTCTCTTCAATATTTCTTAAGCTGTTGTTCTGTACTCTGGTAATTGATGTAACATAGGCATCATGAATGAAGCAAATGACAAGGCTTCATCTTGTTTGAATCTGTATTTTTCAGTTAATACATTATGTAAACTCCAAAAATGCAATTGCGGAATCCTTTTCATTTGTCCATTCGATTGGAAATACCTCTATTTATTGAAATTCATTAATACCTTAGCCTTTACACCTCTCGTACTGTATTCAAATGGAAATTTGCCTAATAATTCTTGAATTTATGCTAAATGATCTTCATTCTTTGAAAAGTTTGGTCCTTATCTAGGTTCAAATAAATAATCTCCTGTTAACATTTCGAAAATCATGCAAGCAAAACTCCAAATGTCTGCAGTAGGATTATATTTAACTCCCAATAATACTTCAGGTGATCTATATTATCTAGTTTAAATTAATGTAGAAAAATGATGATGAATCCAACATGCATTACCAAGATCAGCAATTTTCAAACGAAAATTATCTGGCAATTTCTTTTATTAAGTAAATGAAATTCTGTTAAAAATATTTATAATTTATATTTACTTTTTTTATTGCTAAAACAATTCCTTTATAGATTTTGGCCTTTCATTTTAATCTATTTAAATTTCAACTTCTTATGATTCTTTTCTAGATTCATCCTATTATTTTTTCTATTTCTTTTTTCTCAATAATTTCCTCTTCTGTGTCTTAGATAAATGTGCAGTACTCTCACTCAATTCATCATCTTCTTTTTTATTTAAACTCTCCTAAATTGTAGGTTTCTCAATTCCCAACATCTCTCTATAAATATGGATTCTATCTGCAAATAATTAATTTGAAGTCAATTATCCATTCTCTACTATATCTTTAATCTCTTCATCTGATAAACATAGCAACACATTCTCTGGTTTCAAATCTGTGTGAATTACCCCACATATTCTATGAAGATAATCTAATCCTATTAAAATCTACTTGGCCATTCTTCTTGCAATATCCATCGGACACTAAGGTATACAATCAATTTAATACTCCTTTATATTCATATCGTTTAATTATCTCTAATAAATTAACACCCAATATTTCAAAAACCATACAAAAGTGATGACCGTATGGTCCTTTATATACAAAAGAATTTAACAATTAAACTGTGTGAGTGTCATCTCTATTGAATGATGTTCTTTCTTACTATCATATTAAATTATATTATCATACTTCTGCATAATACTCTTTTAATGAGTTGATCCAAACAGGATTTTGTACATTCTAAGCAACTTTTTAAAGAATTTCAACCTAATCTGTTAAAATATTATTTTTACTTCATCATAAGCTGCTTCCAAATAATGTGAAGCACTCTTTTGAATTTTTAATGCAACATATGTATCATATTTAAAATCCTTTGCCAGCCAGACAGTAGAAAAATGCCCCCAACCTAATTTTTAAATAATCACATATCGATTAAGTAAAATCTCACCAATATGCACTGGATGATAACCTAAAAGTAATTTGATGAAAGAAACCTCCAATTTTATAATCTTCCATTCCTTCATCTTCACTGTCATGTTCTCTATCAAGATGATCCATCAATTCTCCTATTTATTCATTTCTGAGAAATAAATTATAAAAAGTTGATACATTGGCTTTCCAAATTTATTATTTTCTTCTTGATAATCGTCTTAACTCATTAGTTGATTATAAGTTAAATAAATAATAAATAAAAAATAGATATCTATTTATATACAATTATAAAATTTAATAAATGAATACCTCAAAAAGTATATATGATCAACCTCTTAATAATTCAATTTCTAAATAAAGATACACATTTTCAAAAGCAGCTCGTGAAACATATTAAACTAAACAAATGTAATCTTTTGGTTCTAATTTAGTAATGGATCTATGTACAACCTTCCAGATAGTTTAAGCAAAAGGATGGCTGGTATTGGATATGGATAAAAGTATATTTGTTTCAAATAACTTCTAGACATGATTTTACGAAACATGTAAAATAAGTTCCTGCTCCAAATAAATATGAAATAAGGAGCTTTGCAGATGCAAATGTTGAAGATAAGAAAGGAATCCAATTTGCATTGGGAAGAGAAGAAACATGGCTATAAGGAATTTGGGCAACACTTACTCAATCTACACCTCCTCCAGATCGTTATTAAATACCTAGCACAGTTACAAGAAGATAAAAATTTACATTTGGCCAAAGAACCTAATCCTTATAGAAGTTTAATACTCCAGGTATTTGATTTAGATGCATTATCCAAAAAGGACCTGGAAATTACGAATACGTAAAAGCCATAACATCTAAGGGAGTTTATCCACTCTCAAAATTTCAAAATTCAGGAGCATGCATCATTGGAAAAGATCAAGAGAGATTTAAGACTTTTGGAGGTATATTTTCAAGATTTAAATTAGTAAATGATTATCCAGAACCAGGTAGATATTCACTGGAAAATATTGGTATTAATTCTTCAGGAATATATCCTAAAAATGGAATGAGATCTGCTGTTTAACAATCATTTAGTAAATCTACAAGAAAAGGACCATATGAAATTAATAAAATTACGCCTGGTCCTGGAAGATATAAAATGTTTTCAGAATTTGATTAATGAATATAAGTATTCAAAATGTATCTAATCTTCTTTATTATGGTCTAAAACTGTCTACAGTTCTAGCGGTGTTAGGAAATTCTTATTATTGATGTTCAGTTTTAATGGAACTGCTAAACTAATTCAATTCCAAATTCTCTTTTTTCAATTCTATTCTAGTACACTCTTTAAGGAGATATAAGAATTTTATCAAATGATTGAAATCCAAAAAATTGTCATATTCAACTTTGTACTGATCTTTTAATTGGCAATACCTCCATTAAAAATGGTCTTGAACCCACCAAACATCTACTGGTGTTAGCTCTCCCATTTCAAGAGACTTAAAACACAATAAGACTTCTATGGATGTCTTAGATATCTTATTATAAAAGTTTTACAATCAATATCATTTTCCCCAGGTTGGTAGTAAAGTTAGATAATTTCTTAAAAGATTACTTGTATACATAATTAAAATGATCAAGCAAATTATCTTATTCGCTATTTCTTATCTTTTGGGAGTTTAAAAAGATTACGATTTCTTGAATGAGATTCTTACTTAATCCTCTTGAAAATATTTTTTATCTTTCTAATTTTGTTATTACTAAACTATCTATGTCTGGATGTTGTTGCATAGGGATACTGTAAAAATAACCCACCAATTTAAGTAATGTTCTCTCATTTGTTTTTATATTCTCATTATTCTTTCCTTAACTACAAGTACCCATTTATATTTATTATTTATAATAACTTATGGGCTCTTGCTCTGGAAAGCGTTCTCAAAATAATTCTGCTACAAAGAACTCAAATAACAAACCAGAAACAGATAATACATCCCCTTAGAAACTTCAACTGAATGAAGGTATATCTATTTTATTCAGTTCAAGCTTAAACTTCTCTGGGCAATCTCATAATAACAAGTGAAAAGTTAGGACGCATAACAAAAGACTATACACTCTTAAACCCTCCCTTGGGAAGCGGTATTTTTATTAAAATATCTATTCTAGGAGCATATGGAGAAGTAAGAAAAGCTATCCACAAAAGCACAAATCTTATGAAAGCAGTCAAAATTATACACAAATCTTAAACAAGTAAAGAGGAATAGGAAAGATTGATGAATGAAGTTAAAATGCTATAAAAATTAGTATTTTATATTTCTTATTCAAGGACCATCCAAACATAATTAAAATTTATGAATTTTATTAGGATGAAAGATTCTTTTATATAGTCACAGAACTATGTACTGGAGGAGAATTATTTGATAAAATAAGACATGAGGGTAGTTTTTCGGAAAAGAAAGCAGCTGAAATTATGAAACAGATATTATCCGCTATCAATTATTGTCATGATGAAAAGATTGTTCATAGGTAAAGAATTAATACTAATAATTTATATAGAGATTTGAAACCTGAAAATTTACTTTATGAATCTGAAAAAGAGAACTCTATGCTTAAAATTATCGACTTTGGCACATCCAAAGAATTTGTTCCAAGCTAAAAGCTCAATTAGAAATTAGGTACTCCTTATTACATCGCTCCTGAAGTATTAAAGAAGAAATATGATGAAAAATGTGATATTTGGTCATGTGGTGTAATTTTATATATTTTATTATGTGGGTAAGTTTATTATTTTAATTTCGAGGTATCCACCATTTGATGGAAAAACTGAAGAAAAAATTATGGAAAAAGTGTCTAAAGGTGTTTATTCATTTGAATCATAAGAATGGGAAGATGTATCAAAAGAAGCCAAAGATTTCATTCGAAAATTGCTACAATTAGATCCATGTAATTAAATTATTAAATTATAATGTAGCCAAGAGATATAGTGCTCAATAAGCTTTAAATGATCCTTGGATTAAAAAATTTACAAATCCAACTGAATTTGATAAACCTTTAATGACTAAGGTTTTGACCAATATGAGAAAGTTTACAGAATAATAAAAATTATAAGAAGCTGTTTTTAAATTTATTGTTAATTAATTGGCTACAAAAGAAGAGAAAGCTGAATTATTGAAAATATTTTAATGTTTGGATACAAATCAAGATGGAAAATTAAGTAAAGAAGAATTGTTAGTTGGTTATTCTAAAATAATGAAGCCAGTCGAAGCAGCTGAAGAAGTCAATAGAATATTTTAATAAGTTGATAAAAATAATTCAGGCTCCATTGATTATACAGGTATAAATATATATGTATAAATTAAAATTAGAATTTGTGATTGCAACAATTGATAGATAATAACTATTGTCGAAATAAAGATTGTAGGTGACTTTTAGAATGTTTGATAAAGTATATTTTTTTTATGATTTAGGATAAAAGTGGTAGTATAACAATAGATGAATTGAAAGAGATTTTTAGCGGAATACCAGAAGATATGTGGAAATAAGTTGTACAAGAATTTGATTCTAATTCTGATGGTTAAATTTCCTTAGAAGAATTCTTTATAATGATGAAGAAAATAGATTGATTATTGGGACATACTAATATAGTTCTATCTTTTTAGATTTATTAAATAAAATAATTATAAATCATAAACATAATTTTGCATCATCTTAATTTAAACTATTTTAAGAACATTTTATTTTTAAATTTCTTCTTGTGAAATTTCAGACTTAACCTTAAACTCTTAATTGAACATCTCGTCATTTCCTGACTTATACTTTAATCTTATCTCCTAAATTACCATCATATATTGATGCAAAATGAAAAAGAAAAGGTAATGATTACATTATTACATTTTTAACATTTCAGTGTACTTTTCAATTTTAACATTGAAATCATAAAAGTAAATCCTTTTAACATAAATAAGCCAAAAGAAAGATGTACATGAAGAGCAGACGTAAAAAAAACAATAAAATCATTTCATACTTAAAAATAGATTTTGATGTTGTTAGAGAAAGAATTAATTAACACTAAATTGAATTCACATTGTATATGTGAATACTTTACTATATTTTATATCTGAGGAGTAATATTAATGAAGTATAGAATTCTCCAGCAGAATAATTTAAATGATGTTAGAACAATAAATATTAGAACATAAACTCAACTATTGATTAGAGAAGACTTTATGGATGCTATAATTATATGAATTTGAGGAAATACATTCAGGTTGATGTGATTTGTTTTATTCATAAAATTAGGCTGTTGAAATTATGAAATCAATTAAAAAATATTTGGAACTTAGCAAAAATTATTCAAAGTGTAGATATGTATTTGATGTGATATGAATGGAGAAACTAATTAGAACAATATAAATTAAATATAGATGAGTGTTTGAGTTGAATGATTTAAAAATCAATGTACAGCAATTTATATAATTTTCCTATTTGATATGCCTTGAAATACTAATTAATGAATACCTTCGGATGAAATAAAATGAAAAATTGAATATTAAGGTAAAGAGTACTAATTTGAATAGATTTTCAATTTTTTTTGATTATTTAAATGCTTTATAATAATTGTAATAGAAAGTTTATAATTAGTAATGTTAGATAAAAAGAATAGATTAGAAGTCGAATTATTGATTGAAGCTTATTTAATGATATATTATAAATTAGATAATGAAAAGAATTTACATGTAAATAATGAAATGAATCTTAATACAAATTTAATAACTATTGGATTTTTATTTATATATAATAAAAATAAAGATTCTACACCCATGACTAAATCTGAAAATCAGGATTCATAAGCAAAATCAACGAGAAAGTACCAAAAAATTGGTAAAGAAGAAAGAAGATTAGTGCTAAAGCTTCTTTTATAAGACAAGCTCTCTTTACAAGAGGTATCAAATTATTCTGAGATATATGATTATGTCTAACCAATATATATGATATTTTCATCATTTATTCTTTAGGTAGCTAATAAGTTGTAGCTAAAATACTGTACTGTACGAACAATTCAAAAGGCCTTTGAAAAAGAAGGTAGAATAGGTAAGAAAGAGACAAGAAAGAAGAAGCTTAAGGTGCAAACTATCCTAAAGATTTCAATTCTTAATCCTATCACATTCTAACTGTCATAGCCTATTGTATCATCGGAAGTTAATCAGGTAATTTAAATTAAAATATGTAGATATATATTGACAAACAACCTTCAAAGGAAGACTAAGAGAATTTGATCTAAGAATAGCATTCTCTTCTTCAATAACATTGTTAAAAACTTTTTTCTACATTATCTTAATAATATTAGAAGGCTTCAGAAACATAAAATCCATTTTATTAAACAACTATTTAAAATTTATTTTTGGCATCCCAACTAATATTCAAGCAACTCCTAGAAGTTAAATAACAAGTCCAAGTGAAACAAGAATTTGAACCTGTATCACCGACTCCAACCCTATACCCTCTTCATATGTAACAATAAATCTACTAACAACCTTATGCTATGATGTTGCCACGAGTTAATTTTTGATTATTAATTTTAATGCTATTAATATAAAAAAAAAAATAATATTTTTATTTAATTAGTTGTAACAACAATTTAAATTTATAATTATTTCCTTACATTTTTTTTCATTCTTTAACATAGGATTCTATCTTTAAATCACAATCTTCCTCATTTATAATAAATTTATTACTAAATATAAACAATACTCATTCTGAATTCTTATTCATGATTTATTAAAATAATTTGCTTTAATTAAATCATATATTTATTCAAAAATTTTTTATAATGATCTTAATTTCTAAATCCTAATTATATTCATTCCCTGCAGTTAAACACTAATACATTCATAGTCTCTCCTCAATTCAATTATTTTTTATCTCATCTAATAATAAATTTCAAAATACTTATAATTCCAGTCATTTCTAATTTTTTAATATTATATTATATTCTCTATTTATTCAAAGACAACAATTTAAAATCTTCATTTTTATATTCCTCTCTTTTTGAATACTACGCTATATGTCATTTATTTAATCCTATAAAAATATAATGATAATTATAGAATTCTTTTTTTATCAATTTTCATTTATTTTTTAATTGTCTAAATAAACTACTATAAATACAGATTTGAGAAAATCTCAAAAATGATTGCATTTATTCGACGAATTTACATATTATAGTTAGAATATCCTGATGGTAAGAAAAATTATCATAATCTCTGAATAATAAAATAATAAATTTTATAATTGCACTGAACATTTATCATTAAAATTGTGTAATTTTAAAAGTGATTAATTCCAAAAATTGATGGATATCATTATAATGAATAATATTATGCTATTTGGTATATAGACTGTTGTTTAATGATATATATTATCAATCATTGACAATTATTATATGATAATTTTTTTTCTTAATTTATAAAAATATAAGTATTTTGTGTATGTAATTATTTAATATATTTAAATATAAAAATAATGTTATGATCAATATTTTTAATTTATTGATGATATTCTTTGATTAATTGGATTAACATCAAATTAAATTGCAATATTTTATAATTAACCTTTGATTAGGATTCTGATCTTTATTGTAATTTAAAATATTACTATTAAATTTATAGAAAGAAATGAGAATTCTTTTTTTTAATAAGAATTATCTTTATATTCTTAATTAATTATATTATAAGACAAAGATATTCTTTTTAATATTATAGATGGATAATAGAAAAACCTTACTATTTTGATAAAATAATATTATAAATTGTAGTGCTATTTAAGTATGTTATTATGTGGGTTTGAGTGTAGACTTATAGAATAAGATGATATAGATGTGATTTTAATTTGTGAATTTTATTATGGATTTCACGAAAGTTAACGATGATTAACATTGATTCTATAATAATATTTTAATTGTTTATTTAATAAATAAACAAAGCTTAAGATGATAATTTTGATTATGATTATGCACAATATTGCTTTTTCTGATTGTAGGATTCAGCATCCAAAAAAGCATATTGGAATAGTTCGGAAACCAATTTCAATTTTATAATTGATAGAAGAACCTCTCATAGGATAAGAAAGGATTAACCAATTTCAGGTAGAGAGACTAGAATTTGATTCAAATTTAGTATTATAATAGGAATTGATAGAAGAAGATGTATCTGAATTTCCAAAATAAAATTATACGATTCCACAGTTTGAAAAATTGAATGAGTAAAAGCAAAGTGCATATAAGTAAGAGTTCCAGAAAGTGAAATAATTATTGATAAAACTACACTATTAAGAAGTTTTATTATGCTTGTTTGTAGTATCGGTTTTTTCATCATTTATTTGGTGCATTATAAAATTATGTATTTTATTTCGACCATAAAAACAATCAGATCATGAAGAAGTATTTGCTTAATGTTTATTTAAAGTTAGGAATAAAAATTATTAGGACCAGATTATTCTATATTAAATTCAAAGACAATAAGTGATGATGAATAATTGAATCAAAGTACACAAATTAAATACAAAATAACTGATATGACACCATAAATACGTAATCCATATGAAGAAAGTTTTGTTAAAGCTTCAATCAAAGCAACCACAAGAGGATCAGCATGTGATCAAAGCTTATTAGAAATAGATGAATTGTTATAAGAAATGCTGAAATGAAAATAAATAAACATACAATTTCTTATTATTTATATATAATGGCACTTTTTAATATTAATTAAATATAACTTATATTTCGATTCTACTTTTAATAGCCTAATCCATATTTATATTTATTTTTTATTTATTTAGTAATATTAAAATGAAAAACTGTTTAAAATCATTTATTATTTTTTAGAGGTTATTTCTTTGTAAACAATTAATCCTTAGTTAATTGCTGTCTTGTTTGTTACAAAGGCGATTTTTAAACTTGATCAAATTTACTCTAAGTATTAGTTTAAGATCGTTCTCTGAAATATATTCCACTAGATTTTGTAGATACTGTATTGTGGATAGTTTTATTAAATTATTTAATATTGAAATGTAATTTCTATTGAGAACTACTTAGTTATCTTATAGGGTTGCTTACTGGAATAGATAATCTATGATTTTAACATGATTAAATAGTTCTACTCTTACTTCCAGATGAAGCTGTGGTAGGACTTCTCGATCTTATTTTACTGGTTTGACATGATTATTTGATTTCAATAGGATTTGTATGCAATTTTTCTTTTTTGATTAATTCTTATATAATAATTTCGGAATCCTGTTCCATAAGATTGGAACTTGTAATAGGACTTAAGGGAGGTTCATTCTAAAATTTATTTGTTAATTATGAATCTTCGTGTAAAGATTAATTGAAGGGATTAATATAATAATATCTGAGAAGTGATTTAATAATTTTTAATAAACTGTTTGCTCTTGATGATAATTTTTATTACTGAATCTCATGCAATAATAATTAAGTTTATTATATTTTACACTCTGTTATGTAATATTTTTTAAAATTTTATAACATTTGAATGAATTTAGATGTGTGTCCAATAGTTCTTTGGATGGTTGCCCAATCCTTGATATTTTTTGGAATCCAATTTTCAGAATCTTAGAAAATAGTTAATAATGCTTTGAATAGAATTATTACATTGTTTTCTTATTTATTCTATAGTATTAATGTCTAAGGGTAAGTTACGTAAATTTACATTGAGAAGTTTAAAATTTATATAGGAAAGAGATTAAAGAACTTCTTTCTCATTAATCATTTCGTCTTCACATATTTTTTTTGTATTAGATGATGTAATCTTCTCTTATTCATTCATTTCTAATAAATATTTTATTAATAAATAATTTTTATAAATGAATAAATCATTGGGACCAAATTTGAAATATATACAAAAGATAGAAGAATAAGAGAAAATGATAGAGTTTCTCAAAATTAAATATAAAGAAACTACAGGTTTTGAAGCACCACATATGTAAACTTCAAATGAAGTTGTTACATAATCCAAAATTAATCCTCATTCAATAACATTACCATAAGCCAAATCAATCATATTTTCTTAATAAAATGAAGAAGAAAAACAATCAGAACATTTCTAAACATTTTATGATGCTGTTAGTAATTTAAGATTACCTACTAAATTATTGCCATCTAAAACTAGACCAAAAAATAACCTAAAAACCAATATTGACTTTAAAAATCATTATCATTTAATTGAAGTAAAGCAATAAATAAATATAATAGATTATTGATCTAAGTAATTTTGGTAATAAGAAATTTAATAGATTGGCGTTTAAGGAATTTTTAGAATAAATATAAGATATGAGAACATTACATACATTGAAATTAAGAAATAATGGTATAGATGATTCATATAGTGATGAATTAAAATTTATTGTTTCAAATACTCATGTAAAAAGTTTGGATTTAAGTCATAATGAATTAGGTCCAAAAGGAATGGAGATATTTTTGGGAAGTATTAAAGAAGTTAATTATTTTAAATCGTTTGCGTAATACAAATTACTATGATTAGTTTTTCAAGGAATAATTTCTCACATAGTCTAATTACATTAAATTAATTATATAATGCATTAACGCAATAGACTGATTTATATCATGTTTGTTTAGATGCGTTTAAATCTGGACAATCAGATTATAAGGGTGCAGATGTTTTAATAAAGTTAGCAATAAATTAGAAATCATTAAGGAGTGTGATAATATAAGACTCAATTATTTAAGATTTACAAAAGTTGAGTTAATCATTATCATCATTACAATGTCATTTAACTGAATTGACTTTAAAATATTGTTTTCTTACATCTGAACATATAAATGTTTTAGCGTAAGGATTATCAAATAATCAATCATTAATTTATTTGAATTTATAACATAATGGTTTAAATGATTTATCTGGAAAATACATTGCATAGATGATATAAACTAATTATTATTTATATTAAATAGATCTTGAACATAATCAATTAGGAAATGATTTCATTTAACTAATAAGCGTTGCATTAAAAAGGAATAATGTATTAAATTCATTAAAATTGGGATACAATTCTATTTCTGAAATTAAACCTTTGTTGAATGTAATTGGACCAGAAAATACAACAATAACAGACTTAGGAAATATTCAGTAAAATCCATTATTGTTAGCTTAAGTTGAATAATTGCAAAAGAGATTTAAAGGTTCAAAAGAATCTAATACCAGCTACGTCGTTCTAAAACCAATCAATTTCACTTAAATTTTACATAGAAAATAAGAGAATTATAGAGTATGGAATATATGAATGAATTTTTGATAATATTAATAATGAATAAATAAAAGTTATTCAAACACATTCTCTATATTCTTCATATAATCAGTATAATTATTATACAACTTATATCTAATGTATAAAATCATTTAATCTTTATTTAAATAATTAAATAGTAATTTTTAATATTTATATGAAAACTTAGTCAAATATTTTTGAGAATTGAAGAATTGGATTTGAATAATATGTTATTGTTAATCAATTTTCAATATTAATTTGGTTATTAAGTAAATTAATTTATTTAAACATCTTTATTGTAATGAAACTTAATTCTTTTGTTGAATATTATTTACAATTCTTTTTATTTATAATTTGGAATTTAAATAAAGAATGTTTGAATATATTTATCATAAATATATTAATAACTATGATATATATATTTAATATATATATTCATTATCCATTAGATTAATTATTGAATTACAATATTTAGTCTATTCCTTTTAATTCATTTTAAAATTCTTCAAATCTATAATCCTCAATAATTTTTAGATATTCATCATCTTCTTCTAAATCGTGCCATTGATTATATTAAACTGAGGAACATAATGATTAATAACTAATTTTATCTTGAATACTTTACGTTTCAATATAAGAATCATCTTTTTTCTTTGTTATTTTCTTTATCAATCTGTCTACTTCATCTAGCATCCATTTTTCTACCTTAAAAGGTGATTTTAATAAAGTTTCTCTAAATAACCAATTCCCATCATCTATAGAATATGTTTCTGCTAGAGATTTATTATTAATTTCAAAATCTAAATGAATGCAATTAGGAAATTCATTTCTAATTGAATTTTCTATTTTTTGAATCTAATATTCAATCTATTCATACTTATATATGTAAACTAGCAAGAACGTATTCTTATATTTCTCTTAATAATTCTTATAAATATTCTTCTCTATCTCTGTATGACTCACTATATATTACCTTGTCAAATCTTTCTAAGTATTTCGATTCAGTATCTTGATTTATTTGCTATAGATATTAGTTATTATTAATACTTTTATATTGAAAGTAATTTCAGCTGAGAATCTAAATTTTCTACTTCCCAACATAACAGCTTTTTCATTCTAAATCTTTTCAACGTATTAATTTTATTTTATTATTTCTAATATTTTCTTTACCTCCAAATCACTAATTGATTACTCACCCATCAATGAACTAAGGTTTTTAGCAGATAAATGATAAGCCAATTACCTATAACAATATCAAATATTTAATAATACAATTAAATTAAACCAATCCCTAAAGAGCCAACTATCTCAAATGCATGAGTTGGATATATCAAAGTAAATGCAGATGATAACAAAGGAATTAAAGTAGATCCCATAGTAATAGCATTCTCATATAGAATTGCTTACAAAACTGGATCCTTTTTTTAAAACACTGAAAGAAATTGTTTTATAAATCCTTTTTTAGTTTCATCAGAATCTACAGCTTGTGCATCTCTTATATTTTTGAAAACTACACTCGTTTCTATACCAATTGATAACAAATATAACTATTAGATTATTAATTCTATATACAGCCAGTCCCCAAGCATTGCTATGAATTTCACCAACATAATGACCATAATTATAAATATTAAGAAATGATTCATATGAAATAGATGCTCCAAAGTATAAAAACAATGCTGATGGTATTAATGCTACAAGATGTTTAACTTTTTCTATTCCATAAGGAAATTACTTATTTGGGCCTAATAAATATAAATGATATAAAATAACCATAATTAATATAATTGGTTGCAAATAAAATTAAATGATTGCTTGCATCAATCATTGATCTTGTTAATTCAGCCCAAAAAGTCTATTAGCTATTAATAAAATTAAATATACTTAGTAATGTAATAAGCTGCAAATTTTATAGGTAATTAGATTGAATCATTAAAGACTTCTCTTCTTAAGACATCTAAATTAGTTTTTCTATCCATTTCCTCTTATTATTATAATCTTTCTAAATAAGTAGGTAATTTGTTGGCAAATCTTGAACCTTTGAATGACTTAATTTATCTCAGAATTTTATGCATGTAAAATTTAATATTAATTTAATAATTGATTTTTTTCGAGAAATTAAGATTAATTAAATATTTGATTACTACATGAAATTACAAAGATAACTCATTACTAAAATAATTATTACTAAATAAATGACTATAATTGTTATTAATCTTATTAGTTATCTTAAAACTATTAGATTTATTCATCTCCACTTCCATCGGATATTATAAAATTAGCACCAAAATATGGAAATAAATCTTTAAATTCATTGCAGAGAACAATCTTTTGCTTTGTTTTTTCACTCAAAAAAGGTTTAACAACAGTCATGATTGTTTTATAGAGAAAATTTGGATAAAGAATGTATGCTGAATGTAAACGTTCAGCATAATTATCCTAAACCAGAGTGATCATCTTCTAAATTATTTTAAACATAGATTTATCAAAATTTTTAGTAGTTACACCTTCTCTATCCCAAATGACAGTAATTTTACCTGTTCCTGCTTATTCAGCCATGTCTATGCCTATATCTATCATATACAACATATATCGAATCAATGTATCAGTATCACTTTATCCAGGGAAATGTCTTTTGGCTTTGATAACTAAACAAGGATTGCCTAATTTATCATAACCATTCCAAAATGTTTTATTTAAATCTAATTCTTTTTTTATTTCTTCAACTTTTATATCATCAGCTTTATATTATTTTCTCCATTCTACCCATCTATTCCATTATTCATATGCCTCATTCAATTTCCAATCTTTTGCTATTAATAATCTAAGCAAATGAGATTCATCTGTATATTTTTGAATTAAATCATCTCTTAATAATTTCTATGCTTCTAGATAGACACTTAATCTTAATTATTTTAATTTATCCTTCTACTCTATTGTTAATTATATACTATTCTAATCCATCATATATATATTTTTAATATCTTAAATTAATTCATAAAATATTTATCAAATGGAAGAAAATTAAACATAAATTGCATTTGATTATGTTGCATTTATTCAAAACTTACCAAATAATTACCCATATGAATGCATTGGATTTTTACTATTCCTCTTCTATATATTTATCTATATTACTGGAAATACAACAAATAAAAAACTTGCATTAAAATTTGCATCAACAACTTATGATTTCTTTAAAACTAATTTCACTTCTGTTGGTGTGACAAATAAAGAAAATGGACCATTACTCCAATCCATTTCAAGCAATACATTTGGGTAAATTCATTCCATCTATTATTTTAGATTTATGGCTTAAGGAAGAAATAATGTAAATTGTGTTGCTGTTACTATTGACTTAAAGAAACGATAAGATTTATTGTCTATGTTATTCTTTTCATTTATATGGCCTGAAATAGATACTATTACTATCGATATTCCTCTTAATGTTAATCCACAACCAATATGTTTTGCATTGGTTAAAAAAAGAGATGCAAAATCATACAAAGAATCAAATTTAGATTTAAAATATCTCTGCGAAAAATTGTCAATTGAAAAAATTGATGACAAGTATTTTATTATTTTATATATTTTCAGTTTATCCATTGTCATATTAGGCGAAGGCAAAGAACCTTTAACCTCTATATTTGATTCCAAATTGTGTCAATCCTTAAGAAAATATGACAAATACATATAAAATATTCATTTCACTGATTAAAAGACACTTTTACCTAAGTAATCAATTTGATTATTTATTTTAGTCCATATCATTTTAGAGCTACATTAACAAATATTGAATCACTAGATGATTATACAGAATTTATTTCGTTAATCCTTTAAATTGTTGATAAAATAGCTAATTTTAAATTGTCATCATCTTCTAAATAATAGTATGAAGAAGAAAGAGCTAAACTAGAAGAAATCAAATCTAAAGATGAAAAATAAAAGAAAATAGAAGTATATTAATAATTTGATTGTAGGAAGCATAAAAAAAGAAATCTGAAAAATTGCTAAAAGAAAAATAAAAAATAATGTCACTTCCAAGAGAATAATAAATTAAATTATAAGATAAAGAAAAGAGAGATGAAATCAAAAAAAAATATGCTAAAAGAACAATGTATATGTGAGATATTAAAATTATGTATAATTATAAAATTGAAGTTGCACCCTAAATTAATCATGCCTAATCAGATCATTATTATCATCCATATTCAACATTAAGTTATCAATCTTACACCAACAAACCAACATATCTATAGTAATTAGCCAATCAAAAATATAACAATGACTGTTATTATTAAGATAAGTAATATTATCCTTAAGCTGATCGATAACTATTTTAAATTTAAAAAGAATAACATTATGAATATATGAGCAAGTTAAACAAAAATTTAGAATTTGATTTCCAAACCTTAAAAAATAAGTAAATTATGTATAGTATTTTAAAAAGAATTGAAACATTATCAATTTCTTATATTGAAGAAAGAGAATTATTTTAGTAAATGATCTTTGAAATAGCATAATAATTACGTGATATTGAAAAGTGCAAATCGAATATTGTTTACATTAACTTTCAAAAATTAAATAATAATATAACAGTCATTGATTTATTAGAATACTTGCATGAATAAGATCTAAAATAAATTAAAAAGAGCGACGTTGAATTATTCTTCAATTCTATTAATTAAGATGTTCAGAATGATAGCATTTCGTATTTACTTTTATTATTCTTTTAGGAAATTAAAACTACAAAATATAATAGGGAAAGATTATCTTACTTAATAATAGCAAAGTGAACATGTTGATTAAATTTAAGCAAGAATAATTGCTATGTTAATATAAACTTACACTCATTTAGAATTTTATAGATAAAAATTCTAATAAATAGCCTTGAAATTAGATTATATATTCAATTGGTTAGACTTTGATCGAGATGGTATACTATCATTTGCGGATTTTAAATCAAGATATCCAAATGCAGATATTGTTTTTAAATTCCTTACACAATAGAGTTTAAATATAAATAATTTCATTCGCTTATTTTAACCTCACTCTAAAGCCAAATATTTATGAATAATAAAATATATATATAAATCAATATCTAAAAGTGCTTTCTTCTGTTATTATTTCGAATTTTTAGAGTGTATTTTAGAGGCTATCTAAAAATTATTTAGGTTTTATATCACTTTAACTATCATTTAGATGATAACTAAAATACTAAAATATATGATATTTACATTTCCTCATTTAGAGAACTGACTAATTCTTAATTGATGATTAATTAATCATTTTTCTTAGCACTAAATTTCTTATATTCTGAAATACTTTCATATTCACTCTTATATAATAAAGTTTATAAATTCTAAATTTCAAAGTGTTAATTTAATATAGTCTATTATTATAATTCAATTTATTTTTTTTATATTTAGATAATTTGTTTAAATTTTGCAATTTCTTTTATATTTTATATGTTACCATTTTCATTACTTTATTATTCTGTTAAAATATTCAATTTCTATTAGGATTGTTTGAATTTGGAATCAAATTTCAATAAATCATCTTCAAGATTATGAAATTATTATTAAAAAGTATTTTTATCGCTTTAAGATTTTAAATTAATTTTAATTTAATCTTTATTATTTTTAGATTATAAAACAAATGAATTAAAAAATGAATTTAATCCTTAAATTTACATTTAGAGTGAAGACTCTGTTTATTAAAAAGATTATTTTTATACTTAAATTTATTCTTTCAACAAATTAATTTATTCTTAATAATTGTGTTAATTAACATTAAGATTATTCTCTTTTCCATTTACATGTGTACCTAATTTAATAAATGTGATTAATTATAAATTTTCATTTTTTTATTTTGTAATTTCTTGTTGCTTCAAAGCTAATACATTTTAGAGTTCGTTAAATTGCACAGCTAAATTTTCAGATTATTCCTTTTCTTTTGTGAGTTATTCGCATATTTTTTCTATAGTTTGATTTAGAATTAATATATCATTTTGTAATTATTAATTAATTTGTTATTAATTTGAATAAAGTATTTCTAATTATGAGATTTTCTTATTTTATTCAATAATAAGTTGCTGTTTAATATATAGCTCATTTTTATACTAGGATTCTTCGATTTAAGGAGCCATGCACAAAGATGAATGAAAATTAGTAATATTATCCTATAGATAATACATAGAGTTATTGAGCAATTTAGTTGAATCATTTCTGTAACCAGTGGTTTTAAGTTTTTAACTTTAAGATTTACTTGGTAAAACATAATTACTTTGAGTCTTTTTCATTTTTGGAGAATCTCTTTACTAGATTGTCTTAGGTTATTATAAGGTTTTGATTATTTTAGATGCAATCATTAACGATTAATTAATATTATTAATTAAATGTAGGACCTAGAATAAGAAAGATAAAGAAAATAAAATTTATTGATGTCTTCGATAGTAGATGCAGGATATGATACAATTGCATTCTAAGTATATTGTGAAAAAATAAAATAAAATGGAAGTTAAGATATTGATTTATGGACATATGAAGAATTATCAAATACTATTCGAGATTTTATAGCAAAAGAAGAGTAATAGTTGCTTTTAAATTATATAGTTAAAAAGAGATATAATAATAAAGTTAGCCTTTTGTGTAAGGAGAATATTAGCAACCTCTTTCATAACCTCCGAATTCAGAATTTTAGGTACCAAAAATTTAAGATGATAATAACTTTGTTACAGAAGTCTAATGTTAATTACCAGTTAGAACACAATTAACAGATTATATTATGGAGAATACTCATAAAGTATATATGTGTTTTTATTCAAGTAAGTGGAAATAATAATGAGTGAATATATGAGTAAATCTGATGGAATTATATCATCATATATTTCTTTTAAAATAGAAACCAAACCTATAGGATGGGTAGTTAATAGAAGATTTAATGATTTTTTGAAATTAAGAGATATTTTAGCAATGACGTACCCATGTCATTTGATTCCACCTATTCCTGGAAAAAAATAGTAATAAATTTAGAATATTGATCAATTTTAGTAAGTCTTAGACAGGTGCTGCATATTTAGAAAAGCGAATGAGAATTATGGAATTGTTTTTATAGAATTGTTTATATCATCCATTATTTAAGACTCATCCTATATTTTCTGATTTTTTGTAAATTACAGATGATGCTAAATTAAAGGAAAAGTTTAATTAATATGATAAATAAAAAGGGCCATCAAAACCATAAGAATATATAATGACAAATGGTTCTTGCGTTTTAGAAATTTCAAACGAATTATTGAATTATTCTAACTCTTTGACAGATTATTTAAAAAATTCATAAGATATATATAAAAAAACTGGAGATAATTTTAGTAAATTATGCACAGATTTAGAGAATTTAAGTAATACATTAACTTCGATTACCGAGAATTTTAATACTTTAGATAAACTTACTGATGGTTTTATTAAGTAAACTAAATCAAAAGGAGCAATAGAATAAATATAATTAGTTTACTAAGAGTTATCAAAGTTTTCAACTGGATGGTAATAAGGAGTTAATTTTTAAATGAAAAATGTCAAAGTATTTAATCAAAATTAAATTAATAGGAGAATTTCTATGAATTCTTTAGATATCATAAAAAGACTTAGTCTTCAGCTTATGATTATTTATAGAATAAGAATTAATTACAATAGAAATATTAAAATTTGAAACAAAAATTAAACGAGAGGAAAGAATAATTATATATTAAAGGTGATCCTACAAAATGGGAATTGCCTCCTGATATTCCAAAGACTTTAAAAGAATTATAATTTAATAAAGGAGAAGCATTTAAATATATGTTACCCAATGAAACAAGACAAGTAAGTGAAATAAAGGATATGTATGCATTTATGAATCATTAATTATAAGATGAAATAAATTAAATGATTGACTTTAGAATAAGGGTATATGCTAAAAAATTTGTAAGGATGGGTTAGATGAGAGCTTTAGAGACTGCTAAATTTCATCATATATTAGCTAACTTTTTATAGGTTTTAGCTGAGATGCAAGGATCTACAACAGGATAAATGTATAATAGGAGAGCAAGCGTATTTATGGATTAAAGATATGATTAATTTTTTGGGATAAAACCAAAGTGACAAATATTTTATATGCAATATAAATAATTTAAAGGATTTCTTATTATAAATTTTGATTATTTTTTTAAATATTTAAGGAGATTAAGAGAGGGAAATGAACGAAACAGATAATAAACAATTAGATCTTTCAGTAGGTGTGTTATATATTACATTTTCTTCACTTTATATACGATTATATAATAATTTTAATTCCTATTATATATTTAGTTTAACACCACTTAAATAAGGGAAATACAGGATTTCGATTAAAGAAACAACCTCATTTTAAAGACAAAAAGGTATATTTAATACATGCATTATTTAGCAAGAATGTTGCGAGATTTGCGGAATCGGATTTGATAGACAAATCTAGTAACCTGAAATTGGTATATTAATAATAATAACTATTTAGGTATGATGATTATTACTTGTTATGGGTGTTTATCAACTTGTCATTATTATTGTTATGGTTTATCAACTGAAGTTGAAATATTGTCAAATGCCAATAATTAAGGGTATTTTTAATGTGACAAATGCAAGACAAATAAACATTAAGATTATCCATGTGTTATTTGTAATGCTAAATAAGGACTTAAAAAAAAGTTATATAATTCAAATGAATTTGTACATCCATTATGTGCATAATTCTCTAAACAAATAGAAATTATGTCATTTATTGAAATGAAATTTTGTAAATTAAATTAACTCGATAAACCTAATACAGAAAAATCAAAATAAAATTCATAAGCATGTGTATATTGTAAAGGATCAATTGGAACTATTAAATGTAATAAATGTAATGCATCTGCTCATGTTTATTGTATTATACTTAAAATTACAGATATTGGAGGTTTCAAATTAGATTATTCAGAAACATCTAAAGAAAATTAATGGTAATTCTCTTTTAATTATAAATAACTACTTACTATTGATAACATTATTTAATCAAAAAAAGAAAAATTATTACTTAAAAATTATGTCTAAAATATTTTTGATTCATTTATGAAAATATAAGGAGTTAAAAAGTAGATCAATTTAGATTTAATATTGTAATCATATTTTAAAAATGATAAAATTGAAGAAGAAAAAGAGTAATCATCTTCAACTTATTCTTTAGGTCTATTCTATCATGGACATGTTTTAAACATAAGTCATCTAAAATTTATTGTTACTGCAAACAAGAAGTAGATTCAGATGATATGGTTTAATGTGAAATCTGTAGTGAATGGTTTCATGATCAATGCGTCAAAAAATATTAAAAGGATTTTGATGAATAAAAAAGCAAACCTATATATTCTTGTCCTTTCTGTATTAAATGGTCAAAAAATAAATTAAATCATATCTTAAGATTTAATCCAGTTTCTAATCTAAATAAGTTATTTCCACCTATTTTTAAATTAAATTTCATATCATTGATTCTTATAGGAATATATTGTGAAAGAACTTTAGATAAACTGATTTTAAAATGTAAAAATTGTTATAATATATAGATAATGAAACTGAGTATCAAATTGTCTAATCGATCCTATCCAATCTACCATTTCCTAATTCTCTATTATAATAGAGTAATTAAATTGAATAAAAATCTAAATAAACTGAATTTATGAACTTTATTTTTGCTCAAAAAATTCCATATAGAGAAGAGAGCTAATGGCTTATTAGATCATAATTAGATGAACATAATAATACAATACCTGAAAATATTTAACATAATAAAGCATTATAAAATAAACTGTTATAAGTTATTAATTTATTTAAGGATTTTGATGAATGTAAATTTTATTAAGAACAATTGCATAAATTAAATCACTTATAAAAAGCATTTGAAATTATTATAATGAACTAGAAAATTACTAAGAATACTATTTTAATGGAATATTAATCAAATTAATTTTAGGAATTTATCTATTTACAATAACAAATACCAACCTATAAAAAAATTAAAAAAGAATTTGTATCAAAATTACAAGTATCACATAATAAATTCAAAGATTTTTAATCCAAATTTAATAGAATTATTGATTCTTCTGAAGAAGAAGAAGAAGATGAAGATGATGATCTTGAAGATTATGAAAAATTACAAAAATATTTTGAATTAGATGTTTTTCCAATTCAAACTTATTAAGAATTCTTTGATCTTATTTCTTAATCTAGAATGAAATTAAATTCAATTAAAGTTAATGTAGATTTCGTTAATAAGATAATAAAATAAATTTAAAATTTATCTATCAAAGTATCATGGATATAATATATTGAATAAGATCTTAATTAAGGATAATAAATTATTGAGTAATTAGAAGATCAAAAATTGAATAATTAAAATAATTCAATTAAATTGCTTTTGAATGAGATGGAATTATCATATTTTTATTATAAAGATTTTCCAAAACATTATGCTTTTCTATCTAAAATCAAATTATATGAATTATATATTCAAGATCTTGATTATTAGTAAGACATAGAGGATGATGATGATGATGATAGTGAAGTATAATAGGTAAATAAAGAAATTTAAATCAAAATCTCCATTCCTCATTTATAAATGTTGAAAGATTTATAAAAAGAAACTAACGCATCTTAATAAGAAATTCAACTTTTAAATCGAGTTGAATTATAAATGAATGAGTATAGATAAAAATTAAGAAATATTATTTAATTAAAAGGATTAAATGAATAATTAAGAAAAAAGTATTAAGCAGAATTATAGATGAATAAGTTTTATGATGTTCCAGAAATTAAAGAACTTTAACAAAAATTAGAAGTTTTCTAAGAAATTGAAAAAATTAGAATATCTAAAATATAAACACTATAATAGTTAGAAATGTGCTTAGAAAAATCTAAGTAATATAATTTTGATGATAAAATAATAAATTAATTTGAAAATGAAATTAATAAGCATCTTCAAAAAAAGAAAGAAATTCAAAAGCTTCTAGAAAATTAAACTTTTGAAAATGAATAATTAGATTAAGCCAAATAATTCTTACAAGAAATAGCATAAAGTAAAATTATATTTGAGGAAAAATAATAATTATAAAGTTTAAATAAAGCTTGTTAATTTATATAGTAATTGTATGAGTTTTATTAAAAATATAAATCTCCTGAATAAGAAATGGAAATAGAAGATGATAAAAACCCAGATTTATAATTTAAAATTAATTAAATTTAGAATCCTTTCTCTATAATATTTAAAAATGATTAAGAATAAATGATTATTGACCTAGAAATTATTCTTAGCAAATAATAAACTATTTTAGATAAAAGAATATACTCTGTTTTTAACTAGTATTCCAATTTTTTATGGTAAAAATAAGCTAAAACCTTATTATTTTTATAAGAGTAAAAGTAAGAAATTACTCTCTAATTAGTGGAATCAGTTATATACAAGTAATTTAAATTAGAAAACAATGAATAAATTAAATTAGATTGTTTTATTGAATTATTTACTCAATAGTTTACAATATTAAATTAAATAATAGCACCATTGTAAGAATACTTAAATAAGTAACCAAAAGAAATTTCCTTAAAAGATTGGTTTGAAGGATACAATTAAATAAATTTAAATATTAAAGGAGGAATTTGGGATTAAGTAAAAATCTATAATGTTTGGGTAACAATCATAACCAAATTTTAAGAGATTGAAAATTCTTCTTTACATACATATGAAAGTCTTAAATTATTATAAGAAATTATTTAAATGTCACATATGCCAAAATATTCTGCAATTATTTAAATAATCAATTCAAGAGTTAACAATTTTAACAATTTAGTAGATAAATTTAGAGAATATGGTTAAAGAAAGTTAGTTTTTCTTGAAAAGAAAAAATCCAAATAAGATTTATAGTCAAAATAAAAGTCCAATTTTACTATTTAAGATGCAGCTGAATTAGAATAAAGATTAAAAAAGATAAATAATATGGTTCATGATTTCTTCTCAAAAGAATTTTGTTAAGATTTAGAGAATATTAAATAAATTTAAGATGATTTTAATAATTGTTAAATTGATGATATATAAATGTACACCCAAACATATTAAAGATTAACTTAGTCATTTATTTAAGATGAATACTTATTAGATCGAATAAAGTTAAAAATTTATTAATCTAAAATTAAGGACATAATAAAAGGTAGAAAAACTGTGGAATTATATAAGGCTAAGAAATAATATACAAGTTTATTAAATTTAATGGAACAATCTAATGATGGTGAGTTTGAAGAATATATCTAATAGTTCAATAAGTAATTAACAATCGCTGAGAATGTTCAAAGTTTAGCTAATAAAGTAAAAAACGAATAAGATTATACATTTGAAGAATTAGAATTATGTGTATTTGATATGGAGAAGATATCAAATATTTTAATTGAAAACAAAGAAGATATATTAATGAAATATTAAGAATGCTAATAAGTAAAAAAAGAGATTTATGATATTCAAAATTCAACTATAAAAATTAAGGAAATAATAATATAAAATCTATTATAAAAATTAGAAGATTTACCATTCTAAGATGATATTTAATTAGTACAAAATTGGTTGAATTAATATTAATAATTGAAAGAAAATTACATAGCTCTTAGATAACTTTTATAGAAAGAAAAGACATATCATAATGGTAAATAATTAACTGATCTCATAAAAAAGCTTTAGAAATTAAATGAGGAGAGTGTTATTATTCACGTTGATGTTGATCATTTATTAAGAGATTATTCAGAATTTAATAAAAAATTAGAATAAATAGAAAAGGATATATAATCAGATCAAACTATAAAAGATTTTTAAGATTTGTAAAATAATCTGAGATGGGGGGAATAATATGAAAGAGTTAGAATGGCTATTTGGATAAAATAAATTAACTAATTTAAAGATGGAAAACACAGTAAATAGGGTTTTTCATCTTTTCAAAATCTTTTAAAGTAAGGATATGAAATTCTTGATTCTGCCTTATTAAACAATTAAAAAATTTATATTGAAAAATTGAAAGGACCAATAATATATTTGGAATTATTAATGAATAAAATAATCGATTCTATTTCTAACGGCATAGGGACACATTCTTTGATCGAAGGAAAAATAGATATATCTTAATTATAATTAGAGTTATAGCATACGTCGACTTATCAAAAATAAGAATAATTAAAGGTTTTATAACCAAAGAAGCCATATGATAATATTAATTAATATCTTGATAAAATTAAGAATAAGTAAAAGAAAAAAATTGTCCCACCTTCTGATAAAGATAAAACTGAAAATAATTATGAAGAAAAAAAATTTAAAAAGGTGAAAAAATCTAGTTATGATAATGATTATGAAAAATTAAGAATAGGGAAAAGAAATGAATTACTTAATGCAATGAAACAAATATAAATTTTAAAGGATAGAAAAGATTTAAATGAAAAAGTCAAAGAAATAGAAAATTAATAATTTGGAGAATATGTAGGAAATAAATAAAGTAATAATTATTCAATTTAATATAGAATATGAAGAAAATATGTAGATTATTATAGCTACATATAAAGAGTTATAAAAGTGTCCAAATTACTCAAAATAATTATTTTCTGCAACAATTAATCTTGAAACTACAGCCAAAGTTGTATAAAAGTATTAGGATCATAAATTGTAAAAATGCGAAGATAAATATAATAAACAATTCAAATAATAAGAATAAAATACATTAAATAAAGGTAATCTTAATTTGTAGACTTAAAAAATTAAATTAAAATCTTAATCTTAATCAACCTAATTGAGGTAACAACCTCAAACATAGTCTAATATTCAATTAGATTAATTGAATCAATCCTTTAATGAATCTTATTAATTAATATAAAAGTTACAAGAATAATAAAAGTAATAATAATAATAAGAATAATAATAATAATAATCGTAATAATAATCTTCATCAAAATTTTAAAATAATACTTAACTCTTACAAAGTAGTAGAATAAAAATAAAATAAAAATAATAATAAGATTAAATGTTACCAAATAGATCATCAAGTTAAGATTCTTTATCTCAAGAATTTTCTGAATATAAATTAGTTTCAAATAGTAAAGTAACTTAAGCAGATTACGAAGAAAAAGATCTTAAAGCTTATTTAATGAAAAAAGAAGTAAACAATACCATTAACTTATAGGTAATTCCTTACATTTATGGAGATAAATTAACAAAAATCGGATAAAATGGCACTAAATTAATATTACCTGATGGTTCTATATATCTTATCGATTATTTTAGTCATTAAACAGAACTAAGATAAAATAAATTTCCAAAAATTATTTAAGATTTAAAATTCGGAAATTACTAAGATTAAGAATACATATTAAAAGAAATAGAAATAATTATTAAATAATATAGATAATAAGTTTTATCAGGATAAATCATCCCAGAAAGATTGTAAGATTTGGAAGCGTTAAATAGAATAAGTGAAGAGCTGTTGAAAGATCATAAAATATTAGAATATAAATTAGTTGATACAATTGTATGTTTAATGCATCATGAATAGATTTTAAAATCAGATTACTTTATTAATTTTAGATTAGAAGAAATTATTTTAAAATAACATTTAATAAAACAGGATGAAATTCAAAAATAATTAGAAAATTATACGTCAAATTTATGCTTTGTAATTACACTAAAATAATAACAATAAGGAATTTTGGTCAGTAATTTTAGTGGAATTTCTATTGAAATAATTAAGAATTTATCATAAGTACATAATTAAAATAAAATAAATTAGTCATAAGAATTCAGAAAATGGAAGGAAAGCAGAAAAAATAAAGATAAAATGTAAATAAAATAAATGCTTGAGAAATAAAAACCTCAATCTGAACCAGTGACATCAGAAGATGGCTTTAATGAAAATAATAATTAAGTAAAAAGCATTGTTATTTGTAATAGGGATGTATTAGAAACTTATAATACCAAAAAAATCAAAAAGGTTGCCTTCTTAAAAAATGATAAACTTTTAAAATATTACAATTAGATTTTATAATCTTTTTTTGAAATCTAGCCTTCATTTTATTCTTTCATTATTTTTATGCTAATTTTTTTAAAGTAATACATTTGAATATATTAAAACATTGACCAAAGTTCATCTAAATTCTCAATTACTTTGAACTGTCTAATGATAATTAAATTTTTTAAATCATCAAGAAATTAAAAATATATTAGATTTAACTCTTGAAATCAGTTATTTTCATTTTTTCAAAATACTTATAAATATAAATTCGAATAAAAACGAAAATCTAATCATTTTAGTCAGAAGTTGAACTTTGAATTAATAATAATTACCATAATAAAAAGTAATTAAAATTATTTTCATTCTAAAATTATAAATAATGAAATAATTTTTGATAATTAATTAAAATATATGAATGTAATGATTTATAAATAGATTGGCATTAATTAAAGAAAGAGCTTTGAACTCAAAAAAATATTTTCTTTTTTTAGAAGGATGATAAAATTAATATTGATATGAATGATTCGAATTCATTTTAACATTGGTAATAAGCCACCTTTTTCATTTAGGGCATGCAAATCCAAATTTCAACCTATAAATTGATTATTTATAAAAACAAAGGGATTGTTTCATAATTTAAGACTTGTTAAAAGCGCCTTTGCCTTAGAAAATAAGGACAGTTTACAGATCCATATAAGATAACATTTTTATCTAATTTCTATTGAGCAGGTGTTAAGACTTACATATGTATTTTTCTAATTAATAAAAAGAAATAAAGAATATGAAATTTTTGTTTGCTGATTAAGTATTTATTTTAACAAAATTCTTTATATTTTGAAAAAAATGAAAAGGTACTTTTTTTGTTGTATGTTTGACTAAAAACAGAATTAACTTATGTAATAAAATTATAACGATTATTGAGGATTGAATTTACCATTCAAAGTGCTAAAATTAATGATTAAAAGGTTTTTTATATTTTTAATGAGATTCTAAAATGATTAA